>LPNX010142995.1:0-76427 GCA_001517045.1 Pseudotsuga menziesii | reverse complement strand
ATAGATGTGAATAGTGATTGCTCTACATCGAACCTTCCAAACATGCTTGATTTTGAATAGTGCTCACTGATTGAATAATAATATGTAATCCAACCTAGCATATTATAGATCCAACATTCATCCCAACATAGTTTAGATGTTGCTATAGGTGCAGGTAATACTCCAATTCCTCAGGGGAGTGCAACCTCTGTATGATATTCTTCTGCAATATTTTGTTATGGTAGTGAGATATTGGTGAATTGGGTTGTTTATGAAAAAAATGTAGCCTTTTTCTTGAACGCAGATAAGACCAATAGAAATTGTGCAAAACTGTGGTTCGAAATTTCAACCTCTATAATATAGTGCCAATTCCCTACCTTTTCAATGTAGATTTGGAGCCTCATTGGATTTGGCACTTAGAATTGACTAGATATAAACAAATTTCATGTAACATGAATGTTTCTTTTTTTTTCACTGTAGAGAGTTATAGACCCATCTCTATCCTGAAGAAACCCAGTTGGATAATAATTGACTTCCCATATTGTAACGTAATATTTTAACTAAGAGCCCAGTAGAGTGTTTTTCCTTTATTCAGATATCTCAAGACAAGTTGGGGATGATTAGCCCCAAAAATACCATTTCAGCTTCATCCAGGACTCAACAAACTAAGAAAGTACAAAGAGTCAAGGAAGAAACCATAGCCCGATGAAAGAACCTATTCCACCTGGGATAACTCCTCTCTTCTTCAATAGTAGGGTTTAGTATCTACCCAAAGTAGTAGGATTTAGTATCTCCCCTTTGATACCTATAATAATAACTACAAATAATGAATAAAGAGTCTATGTAATTATTATTTATTGAAATGATTAAATAAATATTTAATCTTAAAGAGTCAAATTAGGAAATAGTAAAAGAGTTCCTAAGATTAAGCAAAAATAATTATTAACTTCACATAAATCAATTAAATATATTTTCAAGAAGATAATGGATTCTTGACCTAACCGAAGTTTTGAAACAAATTCCCAAGCCAAGGAAAGGCTTAGGGATCCAATCTGATCCGATCATTATTTTTTCCTAAGTAATTTTGGAGAGAATTTCTAAAAGCAAAACAATCTTATACACAACTTGATATTCCATATAGGATAAGTCTCACCATTAGGATATCTATACTACTTGCAAGTTGAAACCAACTCGGGGGGATCCAGATTAAAACTAGGAACGGTTTTGAGTCATGGTTGGGATGAACATGGTAGTTCCCAAGTTATTCAGTTAACAAATGTAAGGTCAGAGATATATCAGTTTTTATTAATTCTATGTGCTTAAGTGTGTAGCGTTGCTAGCCATTAATAAGTTGAAAGTTGCAGGCATGAGGTTTTTACCTTCTCCATTTTTAATAATCATATTTACATATTTTTACTTATAGTATTTATGCTCTTGATTGAAGGTTTGCAAATTTGAATACATGCTTCAATTTAATCCTATTTGTTTAAATCATGAAACTGAGTCTTAAATGTTTCAGATAAAATATAGGGTTAATTTTTATATTGCAGGTTATTTTATTTGTTTAAACTTAAACCTCAGTCTCTAAATCTTAGGTAGGTTTGTAAGTGGAAATTATCTTAGATTTATATTTAAATAGTCTTAGAAATATTTATGTCAACAATTTAATTTAGATTCAAAACCCCAATTTCTAGATAAACTAATCACAAGATATCTTCCCAACATTTTATTAAAACAAAACCCTAAATATGTTTTCCTAAAGAAATTGCACACGCCTATGACCTTATTATAAATTAAAACTGAGCTTAAACAAAACTAATTAAAACCTGTAATTAAAAAAACACATTTTAAACTTTGTTTTCAACATTAATATATTTATTAACTAAATCAATTATAGAACAATTAGACAAAAGATCGAATCTCTTAATTACCAACTCAAACCTTAGAAATAAATCACACTGTTGGAAGATTTCATATTTCTAGCAAATGCAGCATCCCAATACGTACTTGATCATAAATATATTACCATTAAACCAAACATAACATTTTAAATAATATCATAAACCAATTTATGAAACAAATATCACAATTACCAAAGGTATGAAGGTCGAGATCCTATCCACATTTTCTTTCAAATCATACCATTAAAATGTTAATACTTGTAAATCTTATTTCACTCAGCCCAGCCATCGAATCTTGTAAGGATTGGCTATCAACCTTTTGTTTTTTTTCAAACAAATTCTACCAGTGAAACTTGTCTAATAAACTACAGTAAAAAAAAAACATCCAAACTAAACAAAATCCATACCCAAACGCATTGCGTTGGTAGACTGCCAAGTTTTAAAAACCACGATAATCACGTAATAGAGACTACGCCACATATAAACTATGTAACAGAGCTATGCTCTTTCCCAAAAAAATTAAATACATGGACACATATTTCCCCATAAAAGTTAAACTACATCTACACAGGCTACATTGCAAATGGGCCATGTGCTTAAGGTTTCATGTAGAATGACGACCAAACAATAATAAAATATAGCTACATTCTCTCAACCAAACACATCTATTAAAACCACATTTTGAACCATTCTTATCAATTATCAAGTCGTGGCATCATGTGTGCCATTGCAGAGAAATGGCACTGATTATTTTAAGAAACGCATTATAAAACTACAAAGCCACATTACAAACACAAACGGAAGTCCCTTTAAGAGACTTTTAAAAACCAAAATCCATTTCGTAGTAAATGGTAAACCAAACACTCAGAGCCAAGTCTCTTTTAAACCTATTAACATATCAAATTTACAAATTACAGAGCCATGCAAAGGCTTTACATAGTCTCATTTACTTAAATTCCAAAAACGTTTCAAATAAACCCCAACACCCACCCAAACAACGAACAACTTAAACCATACATTCCCCATACCAAACTTTGGAAACTCTCTAATAAAACACAACAAGTGTAACGTATGGGTATAGGCCCATTTCCTTTCGTAGGGCTTACCAGGAATTGGTTGTGCAAGAAACCCAAACGCAAAGTACCCTTGCTCTTATCACCTGCACAATGAAAACAACATTGGATCAAAAGTATCCCAATTCAACTGTAAACCAAACTGAAAATGAAAAGGTGAAAACATATGAGCAATGCATACCTTCCAATGAGCTCGGGATAGTCTAGTTGTACTGCATGGATGCACAACTCCCACCTGGAGCACGAGAACTCCCTACAAACATCAACAAATACCAAATAAATGACATAGAAACCCTAATGAAATGCATAAGGTAGAAAAACTGTGAAAACCAAGGTGCATTCAATGCGCCAAGCTGGCCACTACCTCCATGCAAATAAAAACCCAAAATTCTATTGTGTGGCTTCACAATTCATAGTACCATATTAAACCCCATCAATTTAGTTTGTAAAACCCTCTCATTATGCAATTTTCCTATGTTTTTAACATAGTTTCAATGGCATATATTATTCCATAAACATAAAACTATGCACATTAAATATCAAAGAATAAAACTTTTATAACCAAGGTTTTTAAACCTTCATCACATAACTTTTAAAACATGTATAACACAACTCCTTTTACCATAGTTATAAAGTTAGGCTACGCTTAGGACCGTTTGTCCTCTTTTAACCTTTGAGCATAGGAATAGCTTTGTTTAAGTGATTATTATTGTAGATGTTAGGACTGTTAGAATAAACAACCCATAGTTTCCTACCTTAGACATTAATTTTATTATTTTTGTCTTATTACCTAGTTTCCTAGATTCCATTCTATTATAGTTGCCTTCTACAAGTCCTAGAAGTCAACACATGCTAAAAATGAGTCATGGAGCGCTTAGGAAACATCCTGGAAACCTAATTTAGCATGTATTCTTTATTCCAAATCCTCCAAAGTGCATATCTGTTTTTTTCTGAAAAGATGCCTTGTTTTATTTTGATTTAAGGAAAAAGGAAAAGCTAGACTAGGTGTAGTTGACTTTTTTTTCCCACATCATCCTCCCTCCTTTTATCCAAATAAAATCATGTATGAGTTGTATTTCCATCTCTCTTTAGCTTTCCCACTTGACTTAGTAAATTCGTGAGCATCTTCATAGATTTGGAAACTTATTTATGCACCTATGGGGGATTTGACTAGATTTAGTCAGCCTAATTTTTGACTATTTCGAATGGCATATTTATGCATTCTATTCTCTCATTCTATTCTTTATGCACCTATGGGGGATTTTGATTTAAGGAAAAAGGAAAAGCTAGACTAGGTGTAGTTGAATTTTTTTTCCCACATCATCCTCCCTCCTTTTATCCAAATAAAATCATGTATGAGTTGTATTTCCATCTCTCTTTAGCTTTCCCACTTGACTTAGCAAATTCGTGAGCATCTTCATAGATTTGGAAACTTCTTTATGCACCTATGGGGGATTTGACTAGATTTAGTTAGCCTAATTTTTGACTATTTCGAATGGCATATTTATGCATTCTATTCTCTCATTCTATTCTTTATGCACCTATGGGGGATTTTGATTTAAGGAAAAAGGAAAAGCTAGACTAGGTGTAGTTGACTTTTTTTTCCCACATCATCCTCCCTCCTTTTATCCAAATAAAATCATTTATGTGTTGTATTTCCATCTCTCTTTAGCTTTCCCACTTGACTTAGCAAATTCGTGAGCATCTTCATAGATTTGGAAACTTCTTTATGCACCTATGGGGGATTTGACTAGATTTAGTCAGCCTAATTTTTGACTATTTCGAATGGCATATTTATGCATTCTATTCTCTCATATAATAATGATATATTGCAGAAGCCTATTACTTCACAAGGTTGGCTATTGTACACTTATTGAATACAGATTAGTGTAATGGTCCAATTTCAGTCTCCTTTGGTGTGAATTTTGCATGTTTGATTAGTAATTTTGTGAGTGTAATTGTTCTATCTCTTGGGTTCAATTTTCACATGGTATCAGAGCCTTTGTAGATCAATTTCTCTCCTTCCTTATTTCTACTGCAGGTGCGACATCTTAACTGGGAGCGCATTCTGCTGAATGGAGGGCACAATTTCTAAGCTATGGACCAATCTCAGAAGATCATCTTGACTCCATTCAATTTCTTTGAGTGGAAAGATGAGATGGCAATATTGTTGAGAGATAAAGGTCTCTACAGGGTGACTATGAAAGCTGAGGCAGAGTCCAATGTAGCTACAGATTAAATTGAATGGCACAGTAGGAGGGATGAGGCCTATGGTCTTTTGTATGAAGAATCAAATTGACATGTTGACCCCACTCTTGGAGAAGAATAAAATCTCCCTTCCTGATTTCTCAAAGAAGAGGGAAGGAGGATCAAATTCAGAGGAAAAAGAGAGAGAGAGTACATGCCTTGGTTGCTGGCATATCAAGCTCACCTAGCTTCATCATAGACTCTGGAGCTTCTAGATAGATGGTTTTGACAAAAGATACATTCTCCTCTCTTGACATGTTGAAAGGTCCACCAATAGTTTTGGGAGATGACTCTCTCACTGACAGTTTGGGGAAGGGAAGGATTGATCTTAACCATGGTAAGTTCAATAATGTGTTGTATGTTCTAGGTCTTACCTCTAATATCTTGTCAGTGTATCAGATGAATCATACTGGGTCTCCAAATAAGGTCATCTTCTCCCCTGATGATGTTGAAATCACTGAGATTTCGAATGGTAAAGTCATAGCAAAAGGTGTTGTATATCGCACTTCAAAGGTATACAAGTTTTCCCATTTTCTACCCTACTCAAACCCCTCTGCTCTTCTGATTCATGATAATGAAGCAAGCAAGCTTTGGCATAAAATATTTGGCCATATTAAATACAACTATATTTTTTATTTGAGTGAAAAATATGTCATAATAGGGTTACCAAAGATTAAGTTTTCTAAGGGAGTTTGTCAAGGTTGTATCCTAGGAAAACACCCGGAGCACAAGTATGAGAAAGCTAGTCATAAGAGAACCTCTGCACCTCTTGAGATGATCCATATTGAAATTGATGGTCCATTCCCTCATATCTCCATGCATCAAGCCAAATATGCACTGACCTTCATAGATGACTTTTCCAAGTATTGTTGGGTTCACTTCCTAAGGCATAAATCTGAAGTTTTTAACCTATTCAAAGTCTTTAGAGCCTTGGTTGAAAACCAGTCTGGGAGGAAAATAAATATCCTCAAATCTGAAAATGGTGGTGAGTATGTCAAATCTGATTTCATTCAGTATTGTAAAGATACAGGTATTCATATGCAACATTCAATCCCTTACACACCACAACAAAATGGTGTTTCTGAGAAAAAGAACATATTAGTGAAGGAGATGGCAACCTACATGATGGAGGCTAAGACTTTGCCACCAAATTTTTGGGCCGAGGATATAAGTTGTGCATCCTACATATAGAATAGGGTGCCTCATAATCATCTTGATGGTATGACTCCTTTCGAATCTTGGAGTGGGCACAAGCCAGATGTGACCCATTTCAGGATTTTTGGCTCAAAGACTTGGGCTAGAATTCCAACTGAAAAGAGGAAGGCTTTATAGCACCAAATCCAAGAGTGATTATTTCTTTGGTGTTATTAATATTCAAAATGGTACAAGCTGATAAACATGAGCACTAACAAATCTTTCATTGAAAGAAGTGTTCAGTTCCAAGAAGAGCCTTTAATAGCAATTGAAGTTGGAGAGTCTTCTTCACCACCATATCCATTGATTGTAAGTGAAGAGACTAATGAGTTTGTGAATTCTGATATATATGATAATTATGGTTTGATTGCATATCCTAACAGTCCTACAAGACCAAAATGGGCATCAAAGACCATTCATACAGCCGAGGAACTAGATGGAAATCCTAGTGACACTAGGAGGACTAGATCTCAATTTGACAGTGCCCTTTGTGTGAAAGATCCTCTATTTGCTGAGAAGTGATATCTGATAGTTGAATTAGATCCACAGACATATGAATATGCAGGACATGATCCAATATGGAAAATATCCATGAAAGAAGAATTCAACTCGTTCTAGAAGAACAACACTTGGGAGCTGGTTGATCTTCCCCCAGGGAGGAAGCTAGTTCAATGTAAGTGGGTTTTCAAGGCTAAGTTTGCTGCTGATGGTTCACCTTTGAAATATAAGGCATGATTTGTATCCAAGGGCTACTCACAAGTACATGGTATTGACTACAATGAAACCTTTGCACCAATGGCAAATATGGACTGCATAAGGCTAGCTTTAGCCATTGCAGCTTTGAAGCAGTGGGAGGTACATCACATGGTTGTGAAGTGTTCTTTCCTAAATGGATATCTCAATGAAGAGATTTATATGAATAAACCTAAAGGGTTTGTTTCTAATCCATCTTTATTGTGTAGGTTAAAGAAATCATTGTATGGGCTCAAGCAAGCCCCCAGGGCTTGGTATGCCAAGATTGATGGCTTTTTTCTATCACTGAGTTTTGTTCGATGCAAGTTTGATCCTAATGTCTATTTGAAGCTGATTCATGGTTCTTTGATGATTATTGTCTTGTATGTGGATGACCTTCTGATTACAGGAAGTTCAAAGAAGGAGATTGCCTCCTTGAAGGATGCAATGAACCATGCATTTTCTATGACAGATTTGGGATTGTTGAGCCAATTCTTGGGTCTCAAAATTGCTCAATCCCAACATGGAATCAAAGTACATCATTCTAAGTATGCTTTGGATTTTTTGAACAAGTTCAACATGAAATATTTCAAGCCAAGCAAGAGTCATTTCCTTTCAGGAGTTAATCTTGAAGAAGCAGGTTCTTCTCCTATGGTAAATAATACACTATATAGGCATTTGATTGGGTGTTTGATTTATCTTACACACACTTGATCTGATATTTATTATGCAGTTAGTGTGGCTTCAAGATACATGGATCAGCCTCATGAGATCCACTAGAGAGCAGCCAAAATGATCCTAAAATTTGTTCAAGGTATAAGAACACATGGGATCTTCTACAAAGAAAAATATGATCTTGATTTGATTGGGTTTACTGACAGTGATTGGGTAGGTGACAACACAAATTGAAATTCTACATCAGGATATTTGTTCATGCTTGTAGAAGGACCAATCAGCTGGTCAAGCAAGAAGTAGAGTGGCATAGCACTCTCATCTACAGAAGTAGAGTATAGAGGAGTTGTAAATGCAACAACTCAATGTTTGTGGTTGCAGGGGATACTTGGAGAATGTGGTTTTGAATCAAAGTTTTCAACTATTATCTATTGCGATAATCAGAGAACCATTCTAATATGTAATGATCCAGTTCAAAGATATCGAACCAAGCACATTGAGATCCATATGCACTACATAAAACAGCTTGTGCATGATGGCACCATTGATCTACTCTTCTGTGCATCTTCAGAACAAGTAGCAGACATCTTCACCAAAGTTTTTTGTGAGAATACCTTCAGCAATATCAAATCACTGCAGGGTATTACTAGTCATTCCATGAAGCATGATTGATGACAAGATTTCCAAAATTTTGTTTTTCCTGTCCATGTTTAAGGGAGGATTTTCCCACTGGGTTTTTGCCTCTTTCCTTGGTTATATGGACAAGCAGTATGTAAAGGGTGACTAAGCCTTGCTGCTAGGCCCTATATTTTTCTGATATTTACTCATAAAGTCAGACTTAAGGGGGGATGTTAGAATAATTAACCCATAGTTACCTACCTTAGACATTAATTTAATTATTTTTGTCTTATTACCTAGTTTCCTAGATTCCATTCTATGCTAGTTTCCTTCTACAAGTCCTAGAAGTAAACACATGCTAAAACTGAGTCATGGAGCACTTGGGAACATCCTAGAAACCCAATTTAGCATGCCTTCTTTATTCCAGATCCTCCAAAGTGCATATCTGCTTTTTCTGAAAAGCTACCTTGTTTTATTCTAATTTAAGGAAAAAGGAAAAGCTAGACTAGGTGTAGTTGACTTGTTTTTTGCCCACATCATCCTCCCTCCTTTTCTCCAAATAAAAGAACGTATGATTTGTCTTTCCATATCTATTTATATTTCCCACTTGAATTAGAAAATTCATGAGCATCTTCATAGATTTGGAAACTGCTTTATGCACCTATGGGAGATTTGACTAGATTTAGTATGCCTACTTTTTGACTATTTTGAATGGAATCTTTATGCATTTGATTCTCTCATGTAATGATATATTGCAGCAGCCTATTACTTCACAAGGTTGGCTATTATACACTTATTGAATACAGATTAGTGGTATGCTCCAATTTCAGTCTCCTTTGGTGTGAATTTTGCATGTTTGATTAGCAATTTTGTGATTGTAATTGTTCTATCTCTTGGGTTCAATTTCCACAAGGACATTGTTTTATCCACATTCACAAGACTAAGTGCACCGAAAAAATCACCTACAGAAGAATATATAAACATGTTCATTAGTTAATGATGAACTAAGTAAACCTTGTAGCATAGGAACCTCACCATTTTTAGTGGACCTTTAAGGGATACAACCCCGCCACTCCACCCGTTGAGATACAGAGGTTAGTCAGAATCTTCTTAATGAAAAATAAACAAATTAAGTACACATAAAACGAAAGTAAGACATAAAACTAAGTAAGTATCGACAATGTCAGTAAATAAGATATACTGAAAACTAATCTTATAAGCACATCAAAGTATAGAACAAAAACATGTAGAAATCATCATCACCCAGGAAAAAAACATAAGGAAAGGAACATACAAAACTTAGGTTCAGTTCTTCACACAAATTTTTATTCCGCAGTAGAAATAAAGACTTGCTTAAGATCTAGCCATTTCTTAGCCTACAATTTGTTTTTATGAATTTTAGGGACATTACACTTACCCCAACTAATCATCTCTTCAAGGGAAAATGGATCCAATAGTGCACCCTCCTCATGAAACAACCCACAACTCCAACATCAAAATGCATAGAAAACCCCATAAATCACACTTATGCTAACTAGAACTTTAACATTCCAACACGAATTCGAACCCAATACTGTAGATGAACATAAAACCTGCAATAAATATCTCTAGAAAAATATTAAAGTCGTTTATCCTATCAATCAACTTCCATGAATCCCAATGAATAGATCTGAATGATCTCCTCCTCTCAACTAACTTGGGTGGAATCTTTCACCACCGAAACTAGTTCAATAGTAGGGAGGACGAACATCCACTATGCAAGGACAAGCTAATATCTCCAAGAGTTCAAAAGTAAAATGACCAAAAAATATCGTTCACTTGTTTCTTCACCCTTTTTTTAAATATTCATGGAACCTTTGCGCTCACTCTAGAATTCTCTCACAAATATTTTATAAAATATTAATAAGTGTTATTTTTATGAGAGAATGACACCTTGATTCCCATTTAACTCTTCTCTAATGTATTGTCCAAATAATAACTTCATTTACCTAGAGAATTTGAATTTGAGAGGATTAACTTGATTTTGGGGGAGTTACACTCTCATGTGGGCCCACCTTCACCTCTAGCGCCCTCCTTGGCTGAATTTAGGACTTGAAACATGTCATAAGCTGTCATAAACTATCATAATATGTCATCAGACCTGATTCTTGTCATAAGTTGTCATAATATTATCATAGATGTCATAGAATTTCATAGATGTTATAGATTTGTTATTTTTAGCATATGGAGTTACAACTCATGAGATGCATCTTCATGAAACTTCTTGGGATTTAAAAAATTAAATTTATGCCTTCATGATGTCTTATTCCACCTTAAAATTAGAATCTGATGGAATTACAACTCATGTGGTGCCCAAATCAACCTTCTTATGTGCCCTCCTTGTCCAATATTTCCTAATGTTGTATCATTTCACAATTTATCCATCAAACCATACACATATTTGACCCACATAACCACCTTGATATGTTTTCATGAATTTACCAAGTGACTTAGGCCAATGCATCCCTTTAGTCTAGTGAACCATAGCAACGTTTGGGGACATTACATGTTTGCATACAAAGTAATAGCATTCAGACTTTCCAATGTACCTATGACCTTTCAAAGGGCTATCATGAGTATATTTGCAGATTTCATCAATGATCAGAGGTGTATATGGATGGCTTTACACCATATGGACAAGACTTTCTGCAGGAATTAAACAATTTGGAAGTTATTTTGAAGAAATGTATAGAGATGGGTATTTCAGTTGAAAAAACAACTTTATATGCTATTCCGAAGGAATCAAGGAAATCTCACACATGCATGGGAAATCTCAACAAACTTCCCCACTTTTGTGGATGGTAGGCCGAACAAACTGGCAACTGGATATCCAAGTTAGAACACGTCTCAACAGAATTGAACTCGATTGGATGGAGTGAAATCCATCTAGACACACCAACATACCACTATAGCTTTGATACTGTCAACTTTGATCATATAATTCTGAACATTTTCAACTTTAATCTTGACAATAATAGCTATTTATAAGAATTTAGAGGAATTATGATATTCTTTGTTCCTTGAAAACCAATTCCTTGTCTTAGAGTTCTGTTCATTAGTAGATCATCTTGTTGTATTCTCTTAATTACTATAGATCGATCTACACCTCTTTCAAGGTATAGTCCTCAATATATCTATAGTCTCTTAGCTATTCTACTCAATTTACACCTCTTTGAAGGTCTACTCCTAAGTGTAGTGTTCTAGCTATTGGTTTACTCATGAGTAGATCATATGATCTCTCTCACATAGGAGATAAACCCTGGAAATAGGAAAAAAACATATATTCATTTTTGTCAATATGGAAATAAGTCACTAAATAAATCGAGTGAGTTAATAAGTGGACAAACTCAAAATTTTCGATGGTTTTTTTTCCAATAGGAAAAATTTAATATTAATGTACACATTCTTTCAAAATTCCAACTATCTCAATTTAAAAATTAGGGAAAACCTTAAGGGAAAAGTTCTCAGTAATTAGGGGATGGAAAGCTTTGGAAAACATTCCTACCCATGGAAGAACTACAATGAATAGAGGTTTCAAATTTGTCCACTATTTAATTTACTCTATAAATTAATAGTCCTCATGATAATGTTTTTTCCACTATAACAACCTAATCATGGAATAATTACAATGAAAATAAATTGAATTTTTCAACTATTTAATTCAATTTATAAATTAATAGACCTCATGACTATATTTTGTCCACTATAAAAAAAATAGAAATGTTTTGAACATTTGATTTGAAATATTTCTTTAAAATGTGGACAATATCAACATTTCCAATCAAACAAAATTTTATCTAAGTTGTCAAAGTCATGTGGACAATATCAACCTTTCTCGTCAAACAAACTTTTATCGAAGATGTCAAAGTCATCTACGGAGGGGCATTTCATTTTTCCAACAACCTTCATGTGTTGGATTTTTTGGTGTTGCCTTCCAACTAACTCACTCAAATAGGATTTAAAAACCTTGATCGCCCTTGTTGGTTGCCCATTCTTTGACCATGCAAGCTAACCACATTTAACTAAAGTAAAGAATATTTAATTAATTAAATATTTATTAAAATAATTATACTGATAGGTGTTCTTCCTAAATTCAATAAAGGTAAGACAAGTGTATTGTGAGAAATTATTTTATAGTTAGAAGAAACTATCACACACACACACACACACACACACACACACACACTTTTTACACATAATACAGAGACATCACTGACCTCACCCACGACAAGTTGATTACTAAACCACTTTATGTCCTTAGTTGTTGAAAATATCAACTTTAATAATCTGAATGTTTTCATGATTAGTTTGTGACAATAAAAACTATTTATAAGAGTCTAGTCACTCATATTCTTGATTGCTTAAAAGCCACTTTCTTGTCTATGAGGAGCATTCATCAGAATATCAGCTTGTTGCAGTCTCTTAGTTACTCTCGCTTGATCTACACGTCTTTGAATGTCTAGCCATTGGTATATAGTAATTGTCTTACCTATTATCTTTGTCTACACTTCTTTGAAGGTTTTACCTATTAGCTATGATACTCAAATGAAGCACAGATCTTGGAAAAGCTTCCCAACTCTACCTAGTTCTAATCATAGGATAGGTCTGCAAGGATAGGTCTACTCACCTTTAGATGTTCTCAAGATTTGGAGGCCTCCCATTGGTGGATCTTCTCAAATCGGGATACTGCTTCAAGGCTACCTTGAAAATTTGAATTTGAGAGGATTAGCTTAATTTTGGGGAGTTACACTCTCAAGTGCACCCACCTTCAACTCTAGCACCCTACTTGGATAAATTTAGGACCTGCAACATGTCATAATCTATCATAAGTAGTCATAATATGTCATAGGACCTGATTCTTGTCATAAGATTGTCATAGATGTCATAGATGTCATAGATGTTATAGATTTTCTATTTTTAGCCTGGGGAGTTACAAATCAGAAGATGCATCTTCATGAAATTTCTTGGGATTTAAAAATTCAATTTTATTCCTTCATGATGTCTTATTCCACCTTAAAATCTGAATCTAGTGGATTTACAACTCATGTGGTGCCCAACTCAACCTTCTTATGTTCCCTCCTTATCCAAAATTTTCTGACGTTGCATCATTTCACAATTTGGTCATCAAACCATACAAATATTTGACCCATGTCACCACCTTGATAATTTTTCATGAATTTACCAAGTGACTTAGGCCAATGCATCCCTTTAGTCCAGTGAAGTGTTCCATAGAAATGTTTGGGGACATTACATGTTTGCATACAAAGTACTACCATTAAGACTTTCCAATGCACATGTGACCATTCAAAGGGTTATCTTGAGTATATTTGCATATTTCATCAATGATCAGAGGTGTATATGGATGTCTTTACACCATATGGACAAGACTTTCTGCAGGCATTAAACAATTTGGAAGTTATTTTGAATAAATGTATATAGATGGGTCTTTTAGTTGGAAAAAACACTTTTCATGCTCTTCCAAAGGAATCAAGGAAATCACACACATGCACAGGAAATCTCAACAAACTTCCTTACTTTCATGGATGGTAGGCCGAGCAAACTGTCAACTGGATATCCAATCCAGAACATGTCTCAACGGAATTAAAATTGGGTGGATGGAATGAAATCCATCTAGACACACCAACATACCACAATATCCTTGATACTGTAAACTTTGATCATATAATTTTGAACATTTTCAACTACAATCTTAACAATAAGAATTTAGAGGAATTATGATATTCTTGGTTCCTTGAAAGCCACTTCCTTGTATTAGAGTTTTGTTCATTAGTATATCGTCTTGTTGTATTCTCTTAATTACTATAGCTTGATCTACATCATGTTGAAGGTATAATCCTCAATATCTATAGTCTCTTAGTTATTCTAGCTCAATTTGCACCTCTTTGAAGATATACTCCTAAGTGTAGTGTCCTAGCTATTCTAGGTCTATATACACCTCTTTCAAGGTTTACTCATGAGTAGATGATATGATCTCTCTCACATAGGAGATAAATAGTGCAAATAGTAAAACAAAATACAGTCTTTTTTATCAATATGGAAATAAGTTACTAAATAAATTTAGCACGGGGGATTCACTTGTTGACCAATATCCTATCACGTTAGTTCATATTGTGGGTTTTAAAATTATCAAAAATTGAACCAATATATTGCAGGTATTGGGGGGTGAGGGGTTTAAGCTTGGGGTGGGTAGGGTGGTTTATAAGGATTGAGGTATAAAAAGAGGTGGGGAGGAGGTTTTAAGTATTGGAAGGGGGTTTCAACAAAAAGAGTTTGGGTCAATATCTCTCGAAATTAAGGGTATTCTTTAATATCCCACGATCGCACATGCTATGTGAGAGGTTCACTAAGTGAAGTCCCCGTGAAATTTAGTGAGTTAATAAGTGGACAAACTCAACATTTTTGTGGGTTTTGTTTTCCACTAGGAAAAATCTTGTCTTAATGTGCACATTCTTTCAAAAACTCAAGTATCTCAATTTAAAAATGAGCAAAAACCTTAAGGGAAAATTTCTATGGTCAAAGTTCTCACTAATTAGGGGATGGAAAGCTTTGGACAAAATTCCTACCCATGGAAGAACTACAATGAAAATAGGTTTCAAATTTGTCCACTATTTAATTTACTCTATAAATTAATAGTCCTTGTGATAATGTTTTGTCCACCATACAAACATAATCATGGAAGAATTACAATGAAAACAAGTTGAATTTGTCCACTAATTAATTTAATTTATAAATTAATAGACCTCATGACTATATTTTGTCCACTATAAAAAAATATAAAAATTTTTGAACATTTGATTTGAAATATTGCTTTAACATGTGGACAATATCAACCTTTCAAATCAAACAAAATTTTATCTAAGCCATCAAAGTCATGTGGACAATATCAATATTTTCTATCAAACAAACTTTTATCTAAGCTGTCAAAGTCATCTACCAAGGGACATTTCATTTTTCCAACAACCTTCATGTGTTGGATTTTTGGGTGTGGCCTCCCAACTAACTCACTCAAAGAGGATTTAAACCCTTGTAGCCATTGTTGGTTTCCCATTAATTGACCAAGTGAGCTAACCACATTTAACTAAAGTAAAGAAAATTTAATTAATTAAATATTTATTAAAATAATTATACCAATAGATATTCTTCCTAAATTGCATAAAGGTAAGACAAGTGTATTGTGATAAATTATTTTATAGTTACAAGAAATTATCAAACTAATAATATTATTTGGTTCAAACTAAAAGACACTCTTTTTATTTAAGGTCGACATATAATATTTGTATTATTAATATTTAATATTATTTATGGTCGACATATAATATTTTTTATTATTTTTATTTTGTTAGGAATGAAAATTACAACATCTTCCCCATACATGGTTTTAAAACCATGTGCAAGGCCCTCCTAAAACCATGGGTTGTTTAGAAGGCCTTGCACATGGTCTTAAAACCATTTGCAAGGCCCTCCTAAACCATGTACAATAATAACATTGGTTGTTTAGGAGGCCTTGCACATGGTTTTAAAACCATTTACAAGGCCCTCCTAAACCATGTACAACAAAACCATTGGTTGTTTAGGAGGCCTTGCACACATGGTTTTAAAACCATGTGCACAATGTCAACATTTTTTTCAGATAGTTCAATTTTTTATTTTTTTATTTTTTAATTATTTTAATTTTTGTTAATGGCAGACAAAATATATTTATTACTTTATACTTTTTAGAAGTAAAAATTAAGGTTACAACATCTACATCATAAAAAAAAAAGGTAACGTTACAACATAACCCTCATAGTCGACAAATGTTACAACATCTCCATCATAATGGACAAAATGGAACGTTACATGAGTAAAGTTACAATATCTCCCCCATACTAGGTTGTAGAGCGCCTCTCGATGCAATAAAACCAGCCTAGATCCAAATCCTAGGCTGTATCAAGTGCCGAAAGGGATCAAAAACCCCAAGGTGCAAACCTCTTCTCAGGTATTGCAGGAAAGGAGCTATTCGAGGAGAGGTTTGCAACTAGGGATATTTGATCCCTCTCTGCCCTTGATATTACATGTGCCAAGAGAATATATTCATGTAAGATTTTTATTTTTAGTTTATGTAGTGAAATAATACATGTTAAGTACCTAACACAATTAGCAATCACAATCTCTAAAGTAGATAACATGATAATAATTTAAAATAATAAGCTATTGTCATTAGAGGGATCAAATCCACTCAGGGATTAGAGCGATTGGCTTACCAATCACTCTTAATAGTGAAATGTGCAATTAATTTTTTTCAATGTATGTGTAGGAATTAGAGGGATCAAATCCGGTTAGAAATTAGAGGGATTCACCTACCAATCATTCTCAAGAGTGAAATATGAAATTATTTTTTTTAGGAGTAGTTTATTTTTTATTTTCTTTATTTTTAATTGAAATTTTGTAAAAAAAAAATTAACAAACTTCCTTGACTGCAATTTACCATGGTTTGTTTAGGAGGCCTTGCACATGGTTTTAAAACCATATGCAAGGCCAACATATTTCTTTTGATAAGTACATGGCTTCAAATTTTCCATTGATATTACATGTGCCGAGGGAATATATCCATGTAAGATTACTATGCTCAGTTTCTGTAGTGAAATAATACTTGTTAAATACCTCTACAAAATTAGCAATCACGATCTCTGAAGTAAATAACATGATAATCAATTAAAATCAAAGTGATCAAATCCACTCAGGGATTAGAGGGATTCACCTACCAATCATTCTCAAGAGTGAAATGTGCAATTAATTTTTTTCAATGTCTGTGTAGGAATTAGAGGGATTAGAGAAATTAGAGGGATCAAAACCACTCAAGAATCAAATCCACTTAGGGATCAGCTTACCAATCATTTTCAAGAGTGAAATGTCTAATTAATTTTTTTCAATGTCTGTGTAGGAATTAGAGGATTTAGAGGGATTCACCTAGTGCTACAATGTCTGCTTTTCATTTTCATAGTTCCATAATTTAAAAACTCTTATTTAAAACTGTTTTTATTGTACATGGTTTAAGAGGGCCTTGCAAATGGTTTTAAAACCATGTGCAATACTCCTAAACAACCCATGGTTTTATTGTATATGGTTTAGAAGGCTTGCACAAGGTTTTAAAACAAGATATGTGCAAAGCCAACATTTTTTAAGAATAATTAATTAATTAATTTATTATAATTTTGTTAGATAAAAACAAAATCATCTACTTTGCGTTTAAATATTATTGAAAAAAACAATTTAAAATCACTTTTAAATCAATATTGCATGTCAGAGTCTATGATCATGCTTTGATATAGGTGTTAGTTATGGACACTCTCCATCACCTTTACATCATAAAAGCATCAAAATATATAACTTTTACATTTTCTTCAAATATATTCCTCGTTAAAATCACATTTGAATCATTGTACCATCACAATATATAAAAATATATAACTTTTACAAAAAAATTTCAAAAATATGGTTCGTTAACATCATATTACATAACTCTTACGTCCTCTTAACATCATTATTGTTAGGTTTGCATCATAAATACATTTTGCATTGAAGTAGAGCATATGCTTCGTGTTAGCATCATTATTTTGTTTTATTTATTCGTAAAAAATGTGTTTTCTTGTGTCACTACGAAACCTTTTCAATTACATTCAACAAAATTTGAAAAAACAAATGTTTATAATTTCCATCGGTTGAGTGTCTTTTAAATGTTTTTCCATAACCAAAAATCCAGTGGAACATTGAGAAAAATCACGATTTCGAACACAGTATTACCTAAATTCATTTCTCGAAAAATATGGACGTGTTTTGAATTTTCTTTTGACCGTTAGATCCATCGAATCTATTAATCAGCCCAGTTGAAAAAACATATTGCATTTACAAATTTCAATGGTTGCATTGTATTAATGATGCCACTGAAAAATAATACTGGATTACAAATTTCAATTCTTTTGAGTTCTGGAAAAACATATTGGATTTACAAAGTTCAATGCTTTTTCATTCTGAACCTTGAAAGTTGCATGCTAATGGTTGTTATTTTTTCCATATTCATATTAACTTGGCTGGTATAGCGCCCACTACATTGCCAATTAAAACGTGTGATGAATCATGATAGTTATATGATCTAACCAAACCATTTTTATAATAATAATATTTATTATATATTAATCCTAATATATTTTATTAAATTACTATCACTAACCGAACGATATCAACTAACCAACCTTGAGAAAAGTACATCAAACCTTTATCAACTCTTATGAAGCGAATTAGAGTACAAAGCTTTACATGGATGTTGGGCTGGTTTATCATTTGATGTATCAACTCCACCAGGTACCAACAACATTGAACAAAGATGCATTGACAGAGTCTTTGAAGCAAGATCGCGTAGTCAATACGTGATAATTTTTTGTGTTCCAAAAAGAATATTAATGATTTAATGTTTTGGAAAATGGTCAATTCGTCTTTTCCCAGGCGTTTCTCTAGTAAGTTCAGGGGTGTCTAAGCTACTGTGCTACCGTGTATATATATATCAAGGATACTAAGCATAAACAAACTGGAATTAATGTTGTTTTCTTCGTAGAGTTGGGAGCTCTTATGCGGCGATGTTTATGTTAAATGTTTGCATGATTGAATCATCTTGGGTGAGAAGAAAGCTATGGAGAGTGCAGTGATCGGAGCCGCAAGCTAAGCGAATTCTACAACACAGAAGTGTGTTAAATTGATGAAGCATGGAGCATGGCAGGGTGACAATCCATTGAATTATGCATTTCCCTTGCTAGTACTTCAAATAAGTACTGTGCTTTTCGTCACCAGATCGCTGGCTTTACTCCTCAAGCCAATGAGACAGCTTCGCCTGTATGTAACATCTAGTCTATAGAAATTCTAAAAATTTAAACAGATTGCCTCAATTGAACTATACTATCATGATCGGGACTGGGTGCATCGCTGAACTATACAAGCATGATGTGTTGTGAATTTTCAATGGCTAGTAGAACATTTTCGCCACAATCAATGTCTTGTAAATGAAACTATCCTGAAATATTTCATTTGCAAAAGCTTTAGAATTCCAATTGTAATTCAGTTTTTTGGGTCATGCTATAATTTTGACTGAATGCGAGCTTTGAATTGTAAATTTTATGACTTATATGTGCTTGTTGTTGTCAATACAGAGTGGAATTCTTCTTGAGCTTTCTCTTCTTGGGCTTAATGAAATTTACATAATTGCTGAGGAGCTTATGTTTTTGTGTCTAACCTGGCTTATGTTTTTGTGTCTAACCTCACTTATATATTGTTGTTGCTGTTTATTTTGGTCTATAATTAAAATTTGTATTTACTACATTTTATATTACTTAGTTCAATATCACAAACATCACGTTATAAGATCTCTCCCATAATATTCACTATCACTATTATTTTTTGCTGACATGTTACAAAAGTTATTAATGTTACATCACTTTACAAGATTTCACCCATAATATTCACTATCACTATTATTTTTTGCCGACTTGTTACAAACGTTACTAACGTTACATCACGTTACAAGATCTCCCCCATACTGGGCTGTAGAGCGCATCTCGGCGCAATCACTATTATTTTTTGCCGACATGTTAATGTTACATCACCTTACAAGATCTCCCCCATACTTGGCTGTAGAGTGCCTCTCAGCGCAATAATGATATTAAGTCCCAAATGATACTTAAGATCAAGTTTCACTAAAAAAACCTACCATATATAACTAGCATAGATCCATTTTAAACCTCGATCTATCATGGAGAGGTATCGAGTTTCTTGAGATGTACATTTTTTACCATTTGGATTCCTCTAAGTACTTGATAAATCAGGGTTTAAAATGGATCTATGCTAGTTTATTTTTTTTAAGTCTATATGTAATTTATATTTTTCATTTTTTTAATATTCTTTATTTATGTTGGCTACCATAACGTGACTAAGGTGATAGGATCTCACCAATACCAGGTTAGAGAGCACATCGCTCCTCTCGGTGCAAATATTCTCAATAAATAGTACCATGAATGAATACTTGAATTACTATATGGGACCTCTTAAGGGTATCCTTTTCATACTAGAAGGATATGAAAACCATGATAAAACCACAACACATGCCCTAGATAGGAATGTGCCTCAATTCAAATTCATGAATGGTTCTTATTCCCATGGGATCCATTATTTATCCTTTGAGTGGGTCATGGGAACCATGAGAAGGTTTTGCATAATGGAATGGGTCTTGTGGCACAAATATGGTGACAAGAGGGAATAAGGGGCTCAAACCTTAAATCAAACTTCTCGTGTTCAAGTGTCATGGAATAAAGGAGGAAAAATATAGGTTATTTGGCTTTATCCTCATGAACAACACTTTGAAATCAAAAGAAAAACCCTTCTTAGTGTATTTTAACATCACAATTCAATATTAGCACTAGGGTATTTTTTTAAGATTATAAAATTATACTTAAGTATAGTATTCTAGGCGATTATTTTGGATTGAAAAAAACATGTATATAGTTTGGAAGGTGAATATTAAATATGAAACACACAATTTACTATTGAAACATGTAAAATTTCGTGGACATTATGATACAAGAAAACATATTTTATGTAAATATATGTGATATTAGGCACTAAAAATGACCGAATAACGGTTTTTTTTTTAAAACCCAAAAAAACGTCAATTGGTAAATTTTTGCCCCTAAAAATTTCCCTCATGGATACAAGAGGTTTTGTGCATGATAGATGAGCCATAGGTCCTTGACCACGGTCGAGGAATGAAAATAAGCTCTTTCATATATTTTTAAATCCTGCAACCATAAGAACTTTGAACAAATGTTAAAAAAATATATATTGTTCTTTGTAGGGGTACATTTAAGGATCTGGTGTAGAATATAGGTTATGTTAGTAGGTTCTATTATTTGAAAAATTACATTGAGGATTAGCCATGGTCAATGGGGGAGGTAAGGGAATTAATGTTAATTTTCTTTAGAGCTTATAATCATATTGCTAATTCGAATAAAATAATCATAGATGCATACATAATAAGTTCCTAGATATGATTTTATGAACAACACATAAGATCAGATAAATAATAATAGACAACGGAATAAGAACCAACCAAAAAACCGTAAACATAGTATTTCCACCTTAGAAACCCCATTGGGAAAACTAGCAAACTAGGGCTTTCTTAATAATCATTTCAGAGAAAATAAAAATGATTACAATGAATATTTCATACATAGAGGAACCTGAATCCTTGGGAGGCATTCCATATCTCAAATCCAAACCCAAGGTATTCATTATATACAACTTTTACACTATAGGAAGTGTTCCCATGCTCGAATGTGATTCCTAGTTGCCGACTTGGGAAAAGTGTACCCTTTGTATTTTCTCTGAAATATCTAATCATGTCAACCCTAAGTGTCTACCTAGGGAAATGTGCCCCTCTCAATCACTAGAATAAGTGTTTCCCTCTTCTCTTCTTCCCTTATGACAGAACAATTTAATATTCACTATCCTAACTATTGTTGTAATTATAACTTTGGAAGATATTTTGTTGTATATTATCATTGTATATTGTTGTAATCCCATCAAAGATGTTTTCACTCTATTCAAGATGTCATTATTGTATATGGTAATTGATGTAAAACCTTTGTTGTAAGTTGGATTAGTAGTCCACAATATTAATATAATAAAGTGTATTTTTTAGTCTCCCTAGGTGAAGTTGATCGTGCTAGGGTAAGAGGTTGACCGAGTTAGGTTTTAGGTCAATCACTTGATGTGTATAAATAGGGAGGCTACTTCCCTCATTTATACACACACTCACACACTCTCTCATGTGTGCATTAGGAGAGAGAGAACAAGTTCGCTAGAGGAGAAATAGAGAGAGTTGTAGAAGACATCTTACTCTTCACGTTTTCCATCTTGTGATATTGTATAAGTGATAGAACTATTATGAGGAATTTTGCGGGTTTTTTTTATATGTTTCCTAGAGGAAAATATTTGTGTCTTGTGTATCTTGTGTATCTTACTGTGATTGTTATTCTTTCAAATATAGATCCTAATCAAATTGAATTAAAGTAAAAAAATTAACACTCATGACTACTTAAGTGTGCCCTTTCTCTCTACTCCTTGACTTCTCAATAACTCTCTCTCTCTTAATTTATCGATAAATGAGTGAAGGTGTTAATTCACTGAAATTTTATTCTCTACCTCTCTTTAATAATTTATCAATGATTTTTAAGGTTCCAAAACCTTAATTTCACTTTCACCATAAATTAATAAAAGTCTCTTGCATGGAAAAGTAAAAGTATAGACATCTCATGTATTCTTCTAACATTGAAGCCATGAAAAGAACTTGTCCTTATTTACTCCAAATATCAACACTCCATATTAATGAGGAAAGTATTCTAAACCACTCCAAGTTTGTCTATGAAGAAGAAAAACTTCCCCTTCACCAAAACCTTCATAACAATGCCTACAGTTTTATCATTTATAGATATGTACTAAAGCTTCACATCTTTCCTTTGAACATAATATCAGATGAGGTGATACTTGATATCTGTGTGCTTCAACCTATCATGAAACACTGCATTCTTAGAGAGTTTTATGTAACTCGTATTATCGCAATGAACGATGGTTGGATAAAACCTTTGACCAAATAAACACATGAGTAACATGCAAATCCAAATGGCCTTAGAAATTTCTTGACTAGATTCCATATACTCTTCCTTTTATAATATCAATGCCACTAACTTTGGATTTCATCTAAACCATGACACTACTACTAAAATCAAATTAAAGCAACACCCTAAGGTTAGTTTTTTGTCTATTACTCTAGCTTTCAAATTTGAGTCTATATAACCTATCAATCTAACTCCACCCCCTTGTTCATAACTCAAACCATACTCTATCATATCCCATATGTACATGAGGACATGTTTTGTTGCATCCCAATGCACTCTCTTTGGTTCCACCATGAACTAACCAAGAGTGTTAACAAAAAAATAAATAATTGACTTATTGTTGACTAAATACATCAAGGACCAGATCAACATCCTATGATACAATGTAGGATCACACAACTCTAACTCAAAAGAATCCATATTCTTCAAGTTGGTTGTCAGTGGCACAATCATTGGCCTACACTTTGTCATTTCAAACATCCTCAATATATCTAAAGTATACTTTCATATCCTTATCAAAATATTACTTCTCCTCTGCGAGACCTCCAATCCCAAGAAGTAATGCATCAACCTGATTTCCTTCATCTCGAACTTCGTAGAAATATCTCTCTTACACCCCTCAATGAACTTCTCTAATCTACTTAACTTCTCTAATCTAGTTATGAACCATTCATCTACATATAGAACAAGAATAAGTGGATCCTTTCCAGCCATAATGTAGAAAAGGTTTATATTCGCCTCACTATTCTCAAATCCTAGCTACTACAAGTAACTATCAATATTATAATACCAAGCTCTAGGATAATTTTTAGTTTGAACAACACTTTCTTCAATAAACACACATGAGATTCTCTCTTGTGCACCTCAAATTCCTTAGGTTGTTGAATGTACACCTCCTCATCGATGACCCCATTTAGAAGTGTGGTCTTTATATTCATATGATGTATTCTCTAAGCCATCTCTTCTGCAATAGAAATAGATAATATTATGGAAGTATATATAGCTACCGGTACAAAAGTATCCTCATAATTGACTTCCTCTACCTATGAAAAATTCTACACCACAAATATCACCTTGCACTTCTCCACACTACCATATGTTGCATGCTTAATCTTATATATACATTTCAAATGTTAATATTTCATATGTTATACTAGATATCATTAGTGTTCATTTCAAATTCACAGCAGCAACATATCCAGAATCACTGATAGAAACAAAATCACAAGATAGACACAATATTTATCTTGGGAAACCCTTAAAGGGAAGAAAACCCAGCAAAACTTCATATGTATAATATGTATAAGATATAACCCCAAAACACTTATTCTCCTCCTTGTTGTTCTCTCTCTCTCTCTCTCTCTCTCTCTCTCTCTCTCTCTCTCTCTCTCATATGCACTACACAAGTGAGTGTTTGTGTGTTCAAATGAGAAGCGCGACACTTCTATTTATACACATTGAGCCAACTGACTTTTATCCTAAACGAGTCGGCCCCACTAAACTGTCTGGGCCGAATTCACCTAAGAAGACTCAAAATAGTATTTTATATTATTTATTAGGGTACTAATGACCCAACTTACAATGGAGGCTTTACCACATGACTCTATGATGACCAAATACAATAGTAACACCCTACCGGAGGAATAATAACTTCTCCCATGGGTCAAATCAGTAAAATAGATTTAGAATATCCTTTGAAGTTACAATATCCAATACTCCCCCTTAACGAGAAGCTTATTCTACTGACAACATAATCATATATAATAGGAGCACAAAGAGACAATATATTCCATAGTGTTGAGGTAATACATCTATACGTCATAGGAATTTTTCACAATCAGTACTAGAACAGTTACTCTTCAATGTCTTCATCTTCTACATCACACGATCACTTTATCCTTTTGCAGCAACGCTTTGACCTTTCAATCCTTGATAGTATCACTTCGATATTTTGATCATTTGTAGAAGTGCTTCAATATTCTTGATCCTTTGTAGTAGCACTTCAATCGTTTTGTTCCTTTGTAACAACACTTCTATCTTCTCGATCTTTTACAGTAGCACTTTGATCCTTTCGATCCTTTGCAGCACCACTTCGATCCTTTTGATCCTTTGTAGCACAATTCAATCCTTTGGAATGGCACTTTTATCCTTATTGATCCTTTGTCATCATACTTTGGTCTACTTGATCCTTTGACGCCATAATTCAATCTACTTGATCCTTTTCTACCACGCTACCTATAGTACACATGATCTATTTACGGGATTATCAATCCCTGTCACTTTAGGACATAAGTCCAAGGATGATGTAATCATTTATCATCTGGTCCATGATATTGACTAGCAGAATAATATACAACTGAATCTAGATATTGACCACACCCAGTGTAGTCCTTATAGTCTATGAGGACTCATCGTATACCATCCATACCACTGAGGTTAGTACCACTCCCAAGTGAGTGTTATACTATGGTATCTACACTCACGTGTAGGTAAACTCTTCCATGAAAGAGTATTGTCTACAGAGCAGATCTCGACTGCATACAAAATTTCGTCCTTCATCGTAGAACATCCATACCACTGAGGTTAGGACCACTCCCAAGCGAGTGTTATTTTATGGAAACTACATATGAATGTAGGAATACTCTCCATACAAGAGTATTGTCTGAGAGTAGATATTGACCGCATACCAATGTCGTTCCAGTCGTCCGTGAGGACTCATCATAGAGAATCCATACCACTAAGGTTAGGAAAAATCTTGAGTGAGTGTTATTCTATGGTATCCACAATTGAATGTGGGTAATCTCCATGTGAGGATAGCATTTGCAGGGCCATCCTTAACTAGTAAGGACAACTCTCATGCACAGAGTGTTATACTTGCCATCCTCAAGAGAGGATACTATTGTCCACAAGTGAATGTCAGGTCCCTTGTTAGCATATTCAAGCACGCTTGGCCTCTTTCATGTTGGAGAATCACTGTTATCCCATCATCAATGTGAGTCTCATCATCAATCCCCCTTTCTTGGTAGGATCTAGCCCCCATTTGTTCAAGGAGGGTTTATGTCTTTGACATGTTCTTCCTTTCCAAGGAGAGTCCATATCTTCGACTTTTTTCTCATTTTCGAAGAAGGTCCATATCTTCATCTTATGTAGTCGCATCATTGTTCCTCCTTGAGAGGAAATTCTTTTCGAACTACACAAATATTGTCATAGAAATATTCAAAATTTACTTGAGATAGAGGCTTGGTTATTACATCAGCAACTTTCTCATTGGTGCTCACATACTGGATATTTATAGCCCCATTTTGTACCATATCCCTTATATAAAATATCATATTTCTATATGCTTCGATTTGTCATGAAACACTATATTTTCTGTCATCTTTATACAACTATGGTTGTCACAAAGAATTATTGTGGTGTCCAACTCCATGTCAAATAATCCTAACATGAGCTTTCGAATCCATATTGCTTCACAACATGCATAGCAAGATGCAATGTACTCTTCTTCAGTTGTACTAAGAGAAACATTTGACTGTTCCTTACTAAATGATGAGATCATGGTAGATCCCATAGAATAACATCCACTTGATATGCTCTTCCTTTTGGTGACACTTCCTACCCAATATGAATCTGTATATCCATATAATTTGTAGTCATGATATCTCCCATAGTAAAGTCCCAAAATTGTACCTTTAAGGTACCTCATCACATGCTTTGTGGCTATTAGGTCAACCCATCTAGGTTTAACTAGATACTGAATCAAGGTGTTCATAGAAAATCATATATCTGTCCTTGTGTTTGTTAGATACATTAATAACCCAATAATCTGTCTGTACTAAGTCACATCCACTAACTCTGATGTCTCATTAGACAATAGCTTCTGGTATGTGTCCATGGGTGTGGCCATGGATTTACAATCCAACATATCAAATATTTTCAATATTTCTACTATAAACTTTCCATGATTCATAAATATTCTTTCTGGGCTCTACCACACTTCCATCCCTAGGAAATAATGCATCAATCCAATATCTTTCATCTTGAATTCTTCAGCTAGCTTCTTCTTGAAATATTTGATTTGTTTCTCATTTCCAATAAAAAATACAGCATCCACATATAGTAATAGTATGACTGGTTCATCATCCATAATATTCATATAAAGTTTAGGATTAGTTTTAGTCTTAGTAAATCCCCTACTTGTAAGGAAGCTATATATTCTACCATACCAAGCTCTAGGAGATTGGTTCATTCCATACATAACCTTTTTCAACTTACATACATGAGTCACTCTGTCTTTGACTTCAAATCCTTGTGGTTTTTCAATGTAAACCTCTTCCTCAATCACACCCTTAAGGAAGGTTGTCTTTACATGCATCTGGTATAAGTCCGACTTCATCATGGAAGAAAGTGCAATGATGGTTCTAATGGAGGTGTACCTTTCTATTGAAGCAAATGTCTCTTTATAATTGATCCCCTCTTTCTGAGAGAATCCTCTAGCCATAAATATTTCCTTGTATGTTTCAATACTTCCATCAGCAACATGTTTTATGTTGTAGATCAATTTCAAATATACAACACTTGTGTTTCGCGGTTTGGGTACTATATCCCAAACACCATTCTTCATTATCGAATGGAATTGTTCCTCCATTTCTTCAACCCATTCTTTATCTTGAGAATCTTCTGCATAGCTAGTGGGTTTTTGATATATAAGGTTACACATCAAAGCTACATAACTGGAATATGGCTTTGATATTTTGCTGGTTCTTGTGGATCCTTCTGGAGCTCCATATCTCTCTGTTTCTTATTTGATTTCTCTTACCCAAGTAGGTTTTCTCTTTCAAGAGATATCTATAGTAGGGAGTTCCCACGGTTCTAGCATATCATGATATTCAAATGCTACTATTTCAAGAGAGGGTTCAACTTCTACCTTTCTGGGAGGTACATCCTATTCATGTACTTCTTCAAGCTGACACCTTCTAGATTTCTTAAGAGTTGTCTCTTCATCAAATGTTACATCCCTATTAATATCGATATGATGAAACTGAAATGTATATCCTAAAGGATTTGGAAACTTCACAGTATCCAACAAATATTCACTTCTTTCTAGAAGGATCCAACTTGGTTCTCTTCTCTTTTGGAATATACACATATACTAGGAAACCAAATATCTTGAGATGGCTCCCTTCAGGTTTCTTTCATGTATACATCTCTTCAGGAGTCTTTAATCCAAGATCACTGTGAGATAATTTATTCTGCACATATACGTTTGTTCGTGTTGCTTCATCCTATAGGTGCATAGGGAGGTCTTGGTCATGAATCATAGTTTTCACTACTTCAATAATAGTTATATTATTTCTTTTCATGACACCATTCTATTGGGGATTATAGGGATTGATTAGTTCCCTCTTGATTCCTTCCTCCTTACATAATGCTTTAAATTCCTTTAAAGTGTATTCCCCACCATTATTTGTTCTCAGTTTATTGATTCTGTTTTCTAAAAGGTTCTCTATCAAGGCTTTGAATTCCTTGAATTTCCCGAACACTTCAGTCTTGTTCTTCAAAATTATATCCAAGTCTTGCTTGAATAATCATCAATAAATGTGACATAATATTCATATCCACTTAAGGATATGGAGGGCATAAGACCACATACATGAGAATGAATTAGTTATAATGTACCTTTAGTCTTTTTTCACTTTTCAAAAAAGGATTCTTGATGTTCTTTCCACTTACGTATCCTTTACAAGTACCCTCATGATCAGTATTCAAATCTGGTAACCATGGTACCACCTTGCTCACATAGGGAAATGATTTGTAATTGATGTGATAAATATTTATATGCCATAGTTCACTTGAGTTGGTAGTCTCATGGAAAAGAGTTGTCTCTGGATGTCCTTTGAGTTTATATAGTCCTCCTCCTTCTTCTCCAATGACCAGAGCATCTTCAAGTGTCTTTCGTTTGGACCACATAAGTACTTGTCCATCTATCAAAGCAACTCTATATCATTTCTTATCTAGAGATGAGATGGAAAGCAAGTTCTTTTTCTAACCTGGTACATATAGTACTTCCTTCATCTTCATGGAAGTCCTAGAGTCAAGATTGTAGCCCGATTCACCAATACCTCTGGTGGGATATTGATAGTCATCTCCCAATGATACTTTCTAGGGAGAGTTATTTTCTTCAAGTCTTGACATAGTTTTCTTCTTCCCTTTCATGTTCTTTGAGGCACCACTATAAATAAGCCATGTATCTTCTATGGGTGTTATAGACCCAGAGAGTGCATATAATAGTGCATATCCTTCTTTTGTTAGTCTCTTCCTAAGTCTTTCTTATTCATCCTCATATTCATCAAGATGATCATGATGTCTCTTGTTGTTCTTCTTCTTCTTTGTTGATGGACACTCTCTGGCTAGGTCTCTTATCTTATGACAGTTGTAGCATTGATACTTTGAGTAATCCTTCTTTTTCTCTTGAAACTTCTTCTTGGAAGTTTTATGATTACTCTTCTTGAAGTTTGATTGTTTCATTTCTTTAGTATGGGTGGCTAGAGCCTTATCATCATCTATGAGTAGAGATTCTCTGTGTTAGATTTTTATCATTTAAGCTAGCATTAACTTAGGATCTTAACTAAGAGAATAACAAGCACAACAATCAAACACATAAGAAAATGAACACAAAGTTTTTCCTCGAGGAAACCACAAAGGAGAAAACCCCGCAACTTCATCAGAGATAGAATCAACACCAAATAGCAAAGCCCTAGAAACAGGAAGATGATATCCTAACAGCAATAGCCTCTTTATTTCTATCCCCAACAACTTCTTCTTCCTTAGATATGTGCTACAACTGAGTGTGAGTGAGTGTGTGATAAATAGAGAGGCTCACTCTCTATTTATACTAATTCCTGACTTGACAATGACTCACTAGGGCCGAATTCTCTAGGAGAGTATAATAACCCTAGTGCCCTAGAACTGTGGGGACTTTAACTCTTGAACAATAGGAGGGTTACCCATAATGACTTGACATGACTTGTTTACATTATAGAACCTCCCGATAGGAACATTAGGGCATGACATGACTCAAATAAATTATAGACACTTCCCAGAATAAACATCGGGGTACAAGACATAAGATATACAAGTGAATACATTCCGAAGTTACAAATACATCAACACTCCCTCTTAACTAGGAAGGTATTCTTTTGACACAATTTTCAGCACTGGTATTCTTCTCTGTATCGACTGGATCATCTCATCATATTCATCTTCAAGTATTCATTTTCAAGTCATCATCATCTTCAAGTCTTCTTCATCTTCAAGTCATATTAATATTCAATTCTTCTTCATCACAGGATTTGGATCATCACAACTGTTGGGTCATCATAACTGTATCATCATCAAATCTAGATCATCACTTGATATGGATAATCATCAAGTATGGATCATCATCACATTTGGATCATCACCTGAACCGGATCATCATCAAACCTGGATCATCATCATCGGTGCTATCTCAAAATGGTGTTATCTCTCAATTCTTCTCTTCATAGGAAGTTCTACAGAGCCAGCCCTTTTTCATGCTAGTTGTAGGCCTACCCTCCATGTAGGTCTTCAGCACTTATATCTGACCCTAAGCCAGAATGGCCTACCCAAATCTTGCATCTGACCTCATCTTGTAAGAAAGGCAAGCCCAACACTCACATCTGACCTCATCTTGTCAGAAAGGCCTAGCACTCACATCTAACCATGTGTAAACACATCATGCTAGAATGGCTCGGCACTTATATCCGACCATGTGCAAACACACCTCATCAGAAGATTTGTGCACTTACATCCAACCATGATCGAAAACACCGCATTGTAAGGGATATGCACTTACATTCGACCATGTTTGAAATCACCGCATCAAAAGGGCTCTCAGTCCCAGACTGAGGATTCCTGGTAACTGACCAGGTGCCTCCATTCTCCTAGAGAATGGTATCAGCTCTTATATCTGATCAAGTGGGAACACATCCCTCAATCACATCAGAATGGCCATGCACTCATATCTGATCATGTAATACTACATCCGATATTCATATCAGAATGGCCCTCAGTCCCAGACTGAGTATTCTTGGTAACTGACCAGGTGCCTCCATTCCAAGAATGGCATTCAACACTTATATCTGATCATGTAGGAACCAATCCTACAGTCACATTAGAAAGGCTCAGCACTAACATCTGACATGGAAGTAACCAAATCCTCTCACCATGATAGAATGGCTCAGCCCTTAAATCTGACCATGGAAGGAACCTAATCCTCTCACCATGTTAGAATGGATTTAGGTCTCATCATTTCCCTTTGGAGGGAACCTCGATTTGGAGAACACCAAGATTCTCCCTGAAGTATTCAAACTTCACTCTGGCCAATGGCTTCATCAATACATCAGCTATCTATTCGTCCGTCGCAACATACTGGAGCTTCACTGCTCCTCTCTGCACCATATCCCTGATATAATGATACTTGATCTTGATATGATTCGACTTGTCATGGAACACCGGGTTCTCCGACAACTTCACACAAATTTGGTTGTCGCAATATATACAAGTAGCATCCAACTGGAGATCAAATAAATCAGACAGTAGCTTTCTGAGCCACACTACCTCACAACTAGCTGAACAAGCTACGACATATTATGCTTCAGCTGTACTTAGTGCCACATAGGACTTCTTCCTACTAAACCAAGAGATAACACCTGATCCCATACTAGTATCATCCTGAAGTGCTCTTTCTATAGATGGAACTTCTTGCCCAATCTAAATCAACATAACCCTTCAGGTTAATCTTCTGATTTGCCTCGTACTTGAGCCCATAATCAACTGTACCCTTCAGGTACCTTAGAATATGCTTTGCAGCAATCAAGTGAACATGTCTCGGATCTGTCAGGAACTGGCTCAAGGTGTTCATAGGAAAGAAAATATCTGGTCTTGTGTTCGTTAGGTACATCAAGGACCCAATCATCTGACGATACATTATAGCATCAAGCACTTCTAATGAAGCATCACTCAATAGCTTCAGGTTTGATGCCATAGGTGTGTTTATGGCCTTGCAGTCCATCATCCTGAATCTCTTTAGAATCTCTACTGCATACTTCCCTTGTCTAAGGAATATTCCATCTACACTTTGCCACACCTCCATGCCTAGGAAATAGTGCATCATACCCAAGTCTTTCATTTCAAACTCGACAGCAAGTTTCCTCTTCATATCAGCAATCAACCCATCCATACCTGTTACAAATAGATCATCTACATACAGTAGTAGTATCACTGGGTTTCCATCCTCAACCTTGTAGTAAAGGTTGGAATCTGCTTTACTCTTGGTAAAGCCCAAACTGGATAAAAATCCATCATTTCTTCCGTACCATGTCCTGGGTTCCTGTTTCAAACTATACAGGGCTTTCTTCAATATACATAGATGAGAATCCCTATCATGGGTCTCAAAATCAAGTGGCTGCTCCACATACACTTCCTCTTCTACTACACCATTCAAGAAAGTAGTCTTGACATCCATCTGGTGTATCTTCCATTTCATCACTGCAGCCAAAGCCAGCACTGATCTGATGGAAGTGTATCTAGCTATAGGTGCAAAAGTTTCTTCATAATCTATTCCTTTTGTTGCAGCTGCAACTATTTCCCAAATTTTTAAAAATTTGGGACCCTCCTTTTAAATTTTGTCTTTTTTAGTTTGTTGGGATTGCTTAACTTTACTGCGAGTTTGATTTTTTGAGGTTGATTGTTGAATGAATATCTTTTTATGCTGATCCTGCCATTTGACTTTAAGTTTTGACTTACAGATGATTTCTTATTTTGATGTCATAATTTGTTTGAATTGTGAATCGAGGCCATAGTCACCTACGCAGCTATCATTGTGGAGGATCGATAGCAAATGAACCGATCCAAAACCTTGTCTTCCACTGATGCACTTTTGTTTTATTCTTATTTCAGATTTTTTATTTCGTCACCGTCGGAGCACTAGTACCTTGTATTGCCGCCGTTTCAGATGGAAAATTGCAAGTACCACGTAAAAGTTTTTACTTTTTCCAATCCCGTGGTTTTATTTTGTATTTTTTTTCTTGTTGCTGTCGGCGCCGTGTTGGACATTTGAATTGAGGCACTAGTTTTTGTGTGTCCGATCACCATCTTTTTTGTGTTTGCAAAAGCCTTAGTCTGTTTGTGTTCCACCGTTGTGGCTTCGGAACGGACTAGCCATATGCCTTTTAGCTTTTCCTTTCGCCGAAGTTTTATGTTCTATTTGTTTCCAACGGTTCGCTTAATGTTTGGTTCTTTTTCTCCGATTTTGACTGGTCTGCGGAACCTATTGTCTTTGTAACTTCCACTGTTACGGCTCTTTAGCGTACTAGTTGTCCGATGCTTTAGTACGTTCAGGGTCCGATGCTACAAGATCAATGTTTATTGTTTTATTGTGTCACGAAACTCCTGGTCTATCCGTCACCCACCATTGTGGCTCATTAGCAGGTTGATCACCGATGCCTTAGTTGTCCCACTGCCCGATATGCATGTTTTCTTGTTGATTGTTTTTACCAAGGTATATATATATGTGGGATGGGGTATTATTTTATTTTATCCCTATGAATTCATGCCTACACTGTCCTTGTCGATTCGAACTGTGCGTCCGTACCTAGCTGTCAGGATCTTGTTTGTGGGTGGTGTCTCCATGGAGCTTTTGGATATTCTCCTTGTCGACTGCAGCTTGTTTCCAGGTAGGCCAACCATGATTTTACCCTTTCTTTTGATTTTTTGGAACTAGGGTCTCGTCTTTGGGTTAGGTTTTCCTACCGTAATATATGGGTGTATATCTCTGATTTTGTTTCCTATTAGCATAGTGTTGCCTACTTTGATAGTTCGCAGACGAGGGTTTTCGTTTTTTTTGAGTGGTTTTTGCAAAGCCATTATGGGTTTTCAAACCCTGTCTCATTTGTTTAGGGGATTGGTGCAAACAAGCATTACACTGTCTGTACCGGTTTTTCTGGGTGTGCATTTGGCCGTCCGGGGAGGGGAGGTTTCAGTTTTTCTACTGTAGGCATTCACCCTATTTTTGTTTGAAGTGCCGGAGGGTTTGTGTTTCAATTATTTTGGTTTCTCGCGTGTCTGGTTAGGGTTGTATTTTTCAAAGATGAGCCTCATTGATGGGATTTATGTTTGAGCAAGAAGTTAGAATGTGTTCTACTAAAAGTTGATGCATTTTGCTTTACTATTATTTTCGTTGAAGACGCCGAGGGGTTTAGTTTTGATCAGACTGGTTTTTCTTCACATAGTGTCATGTTTAGTCTCGTCGGTGGAGGTTTTACATGTTAGCAAGGTTATGATACATGTTGTCGATCATGGTTAATTTTAGTCGCGGGCATGATTTAGGATTCTTTGCAAACTTATCATTTTACAAAAGTACTTGCTAGTTAATCCTAATTTTCACATTTTCATAGGTTTAATTGTTTCAAGTATGGAAGAGGTAAATGTTTATACAATTTTATTCATTCTTTGAATACTGGTTAGAAGCCCAAATAGCCTAAATGCATTTTGGTTTATGACAAGGAAACTTTGTTAAAGACGAGATGTCAAAGAGGCAGAAAAAGAAGGATCCTATTGTTGAAGGGGAACCTGAAGTGGAAATTATTACAAAGGTTGAGTACATTTATGAAGATACTAGAGCCACCACCGGGGTGGAACTTGACTACAAGTGGGGTGATATTTATAGACCGATTTCAAACCAAGAAGTGCCTGATACTGGGTTTGAAGAATTAACAATATATGCCAATATTGGAAAGTATTCCTTGATGAAGATAGCTACCAAACCTGAGCTTTTCCCATGCTCCAAGGCGATTGGTTAGATTCTTCCTAGGGCATACGTGACTACTATGATTCTGGCCAATACTGCCAAGCAGGGATATGCTTCTTACAACCCTGGTTATGTCTCATCAGCTTATAACTTACCTCCAACCTAGGTTTACCTAACTGAAGCTTGGTTGAAACAAAATAACTTAGACCTGGCTGAAACAGTAAAAAGAATGATGATACCTGGTAAGAATTTTCGAACCAGGCCATAAGGGGAATATGACACAGCTACTCTAAGAACCCCTTATAGGTTTATAGCATTAATGTTGAACATAATTTTTGGGAGAGCCCATGTTAAGAGTTTCAACTTGGGTTTGGTTCCCATTATCTTCTATGTAGCCACCCAGGGGACTATATTCAGCTAGGTGAACATTGTGTCTAACAGTCTCTCGGCTTGCATTGCTTTAGCCCTGGGAGGTGTGTATCAGAAAAAGTATGAGTTCTACATGAGTTCCATATTAATTGATTGTATACTATGCACCCAGCCATTTCAATACCTAAGGTGCATGTGGGATAGGGACAGAACCCCTGTGTACACAGCTTACAAGCTGTTATGGGCACACAAATATTACAGTCATTATAAATAAATTTGTGAACATTTTATTATGCCCTTGTATACGTTGATTTTCTTGAAAGAATGCAATTGTATATCTGAGGAGGCATTGAAATTCATTGAGGAGTATGCAAATTACTGCTTGACTGATGAAGGGGTGTATATTAGGATGTATGGTTGCTCTAGAGAACCTTCTTTGCTTCCCAAATATGCCACTGATTATGTGGTGCACAAATAAGTAGTGAGGGAGGTTTACTTAGATGGTATAGGGAGTTTCCTTTTTTAACACAAGAAGGCATACTATCCTCCCATACCTTTAAGGTTGGGCAGCTATAAATTTGCAAAGGTTAAATTAACTGTAGATTTTGTACAAGAGCTGGAGAATTTTCACTTTGGACAGATGAACTTCCATAGAAATGATTCTTAGAACAAAGTTGCAGAACATTGCAAGGAGGCCAATGTGCATTTTGAATATACAAACCATTGGGATAAGGATGAAGAAATTTTCAGAAATGCAGAAAATATGATTACATTGAAAAGAAGATTTAAAAATAATATCACCACTAAAGGTGGTAAGGGCCAAGCTGAACAAAAGAAAGCTAATGAAGAGGAGGTCAGGAAAAGAGAAGAAGATGCTAGGAGACTAGCACAAGAGGCTGGGAGTTGGCTTAAGAGTGAATAAGAAGAAAGGAAGAAAGCTGAACAAGAAGCAGTAAAGAATGCAGAGGAAGCTACAAAGAAGGAAGAAGAAGAAAGAAAAAAGAAAGAGGATGAAGAGCTAAAGAAGAAGGAGGCTGAAAGTTTGAAGCTGACAGGGTCCACAACAGATCAACAAACTTCTGACCCTGCAGACACTCAAGAAGTGCAAGATCAGGATTTCCCTGACTCTCAAGAACCTGCTACAACTGCTGGCAGCAATTTAGGGCAGGTTGTTGTTTCTAAATTAAGGTTAATACCTTTTGAATAGAAGAAAGGGGAAGAAGTCCCAGATTTCAGTACCATTTTTTATGACAGAGAAAAGAAGAGGATTGTGAAAGGAACTGAGAAGAAGGTTGGAATAGGTGGACAATTAGGGATGATGGTCACTGATAAAACCTTGGTACATGGGACAGACAAGGACCCAAGACTAGCAATCTGAGCTGGAGCAACATTGATCCACGCCACTGAAGATAATGTAGATCGAATAATGACAGACCTTGAGCAATCAAGGAGAAATGCTACCCAATTAAAGGACACTTTGAGAAGGGAAAGGGATGAAGGAAAAAAATTAAAGAGAAAGTTTGAAGACATGCGAAATGAAATGAAGTCTTCAAAAGTAGAGCTTCAGTCCCTCCAAGTAGACAAGATGTCTTTGGAAGTTTCCATTGAAAAGACAGGAAGAGATGCTCAGGATAACCTAGAAAAATTGTAGCAGGAATATTAGGGGTTAAAGACAGAAAGGGATGGACTAAAAACAACATATGAAAACCTTAATGCAGAAAGATACCAACTGCAAATAAACGTTGGGGAGATGGAAACACAAAGGGATACCATGGAGGAGATAGAAAAACAATTTTGGGTGCAAGCAGCAGAGTTTAAAGGACAAATTGCTTCACTAGAAGCATCATTGAAGGAGTCCAAGGAACATCAAACCAGTATTCAGCCTTTTAAAGAGCATGTCCTAACACAAAGAACAGAATGCACCAGCTAGAGGTGTCCATAGAAGAAGAAAGATGCAAAGTCTTGCAGGTAGATAATAGATTAGAGGAAATTTTAGAGACTACCTCGTATTTTGTAGATAGGTCTTAGGACATTTTGGAAGTCCTGATTGGATGAATAGGAAGGATGGAGGCCAATGAAGAGATTCTTGCAGACTTTCCAGCCAAAGATCAACAAATCCTAAAGCAAGATTATGAGTTGTTGGAGTTTGCAATAAACACAACAGAAGAGTTCAAGAAGGCTATAAAGAAGACAAGAGGAGCTTGCACTGAGTATTGCAGAAGGGTGCTGATCACTTATAACCGTTGCCAGGTGGCTGCTGAACAAAGATTAGATGCATTTCCAAAACATGAGCCGTTCATAGGAATGTTGCAGAGCAGATATCAGGAGGATGAGAAGATGATTCAGCAAGTCAAGGTCCTGGATGAACAGATCTTGAAAGATGAAGTGGCTAATTTAGCAATCAGTGTACAATTACTTGAGGGTCAATTACACCTAAGCTCAACAAGAATTGAAGTGATTAAAAATCAGGCTGCAAAGTTTGAAATCGACATTCGTTTTCTCGAGCCTTCTGAATTTGAGAGCATAGCATCAGAATCCCAAGCGTGGAAAAAGTTCCTAAATAATCAAGCAGGGCCCTCTACTTAAAGTGCTTTATTAGTTTTTTTAAATGTAATATATTGTAAATTGTATGAGCACTGAATATAAGACAATTTTGGGAGATAAAACATTGGGGAAGCCCAGGATTCATTTGGGGAAGCCCAAAAGTTTTTCCTTTTGTATAAGTATGGGGGAGTTAGATAGAGAAAGGACTTTTTCCTAGTTAGACTTGTGAGAATACATTGTAAGAGGAACTATTTCGTTTTGCCATAGTTAATTACAATTTTTCCTGTTGGAGAAAGCTTTGGTGGAATGTTCAAATGCTATGCAATGGATGTTGTTGAAGGGGAACTATTTCGTTTTTAGCTTTTATTCATTAACTATGAGATCGTTCTAACTTGTTGAACCTATGTTCTTGTATGAATGTTCTCTGGTTTATTTTATGATAATTTCCACTATGAGTAATGAATTTTTTCACAAACAATGAGCTATCTTGTTGTTCATCTATCTATTCATGTTTATGTGTTTTGAAATAAGAACAGCTACCTGTGATTTCTCTTAATACATGAACAGTAATACATTAATCATTAAATGATAATCTCGCTCCCTAGGGACAACTTAGTTAGTTAGTTAGTTTTATTTATGGCTCTGTGTGATTTATATGCGAGAGAGCTTAAGACGAGAGGTAAGAAACTGCACATCAGATTATGACTGCTCCTCGTACTCTTGATCAATCTCCACTTTTAGACAGGCACTTGCATATCACACTTAAAGCTAAAAAATACAAAAATATACACGGTGGAGCGGGATGCAACTGGTAAAACCTTTTATTTTTGTTACCTGACCTATGGTAGCCAAACCGTAAACTGAACGGATTCCCCATACCAAACAGTCACGGGCTAGTTGGGAACGTTGACTGGGGAGAATCCCTTGCTGTTGTTGCCTGCGATTTTCTAGGACTCAACAGTTTTTGGCGCTAGAAGGAGGGCCACCAGTGCATGGCTGGCCGAGGAAACCTATTTCCTCAAAATTACTCCACTAGTGATAGTTTTGAAAGAAGTTCATTTCCTAATCTGATTCCTAAAGAGAATAGAGAACATTTGTATTCTATGGACAATGAAGTTGTTAATGATCTGAGAAGACACACTAGGGCTTATATGAAAAATATTGGAGGATTACTGATTGTCCCTGACTTACCTAGAAGATAATACAAGAAGAAAGACTGTCCTATATTGGAAGACTCTGTGTTGGTTGGAGATTGGGAAGAACCTGTAGAAACAGCTTTATAGGAAGTTGTTCAACCTTTGGATCAATTAGGTTCACTTATACATACTCCTATCCCTTCACCACCTCACTCTCCACCCAGACTCATGGCAGGTGTAAATGCAAATCAACCACCTAACCCACCAAATACACCACCTGCTTGGAAATCCAGATCACCTCTAAACCTAGCACCTCCTTTGCATGACCTACCTCAAGCTTTTGAGAAGATGCTGCCCAAGTTTGATCCAAGTGAGAAATTTTAGTAGATGACCATTTGCAAAGTTTCTACTTGGCCATAGAAGGATTAAGGGCTGGAGAACATGAAGATGTAGTCTGCAGACTTTTTCCACATACCCTGAAAGGAGCAGCAGCCTCATGGTATTTTTTTCTGCTTGCAAACTCAATCCCACATTGGGATACTTTTGAAAGGATATTCAGAAGAAAATATGCAGCCCAAAAGACCCATGTAGAACTAATGAAAGGCTTAGGCACTTTGAAGAAAGAAAGAAAAGAAAAGGTGCATAATTTTACTCAAAGGTTTTCTGCTTATCTTAAGAATTTCTCTGCAACTGATAAGCCCTCTGATAAGGTTCTAATTGAGTATTATACCTCAGCTTTGGGGCCTGACTTAGCTATGTTTACAAAATCTCAAGTTAAACCTACATTATTAGAGACTTATGAATAAGCTGAAAGGGTAGAGGCTGAAAAAGAAAGCATAGAAAATTATCCTGAGCAGTCAGGAGAGAAAAATTTTGGGAGGAAAATCTTATTATTGTCTAAGCCTAAAGAGGAGCAATCACATGATTTTGAAGGAATGTTAAAGATGATGTAGAAGCTTTCCAACAGAATAATAGATTTGGAAAAGGAAAAAGAGGCTCAGAAAGCTTCTAAGCCTTACTACAAGAGAAGAGAGGATAATAATCAATCTAAACCTCCTCCACAGAGTTCTGCATCAATGAACTTAATAGAGGTAGGTATGGATAATTTTTGCACTTTCCACCAGCAGCCCCATTCTGAAAAAAGTTGTCCTCAATGGATAAAATCAATGACATTAGTGATGAATCAGCTACTAGATTCCAAATTAATAGAGGATAATGATGAAGAAGAAAAGGGTGGTAAATCCATAGAAAAACAAGAAAATGATGTCATGGTTTTATGGGACTATGTCTCGCTTTTTTATACAGAAGGAAGTACTCTGAAACATGAGCAGATATCAAAAAAAAATATGACAGCAAGAATCTTGGATTTGGTGAATAAAGACAATTCAATACTCTCAAAGATCAAGAAATTGCAAGAGAATGTAAAGAAACAACCGAAGAATAACATAGATGATGAGATACCTGAAATTACTAGTCAAGATCTGAAACAGGTCAACATGCCTGCTAAGCCTATTGAAGAAAAAGTGGGTAATGTCAAGGAAAATATCAAAACACCTGAAGAACTAGAGGAAGAGACACCCACAGAAAACCAACCTATAGAAGAAGTTGTTGAAGAAAGTGTGGGAGGAAAGACTAGGTTTAAAACCCCACCATTCCTTTTGACTTTGGAAATTTTGAATCATAAGGTGCACAACTGTTTGGTAAATTCTGGATCATCAGTAAATGTTATGCCACTTGCAGTCTGCAGAAAGATTAATGGATAGCCTAAACCTACTACTTGGGAGGTTACTCAATTAGACAGGACTAATGTGAAAGTAGTGGGGGAGATGGAGGATGTCTTGATTTGATTATCTGCAAATGAAAAGATCTGTCAGTACATTGACGTTGTGGTAGCAAACATACCTGATGGTTATGGACTTATTTTGAATCGAGATTGGTCAGTGAGACTAAAGGGGTATTTTTCTTCAGATTGGTCACATTTGTGGTTGCCTTATAAAGGAAGCCCAAATCAGATCAAAATATTAAGAGAACCCTACATGAAACACACTGTCACGAAATTGGAAGAAAAAAATGAATCAGCAAATTATGTATTGGGAAATTATCTAATTGAACTTGAACTGGGACACTTTGTATCAGAATAATCCAACAACCTTTCAGACACCCAGCCCGATCTCCTTCAAGGTTCACAGGCTGATAATATTGATTGTAAATTAGTAGATGCAGTTTTTGTTTCAAGAACAATAGAATTAGATAATGGTTATGTATTTCTCATTTTGCAGTCAAGCCTAGCCCCTTAACTTACAAGTTGCTAGATCTATAGGGGTTGGAAGAGAAATGGCTAGTTAGTGAATTAGTTCTCAATTCTTTTTTATTGTCTTGGTTTTTATTTAATCTTGATGACTTTGTACATAAATAAATTGATTTGGTTGATTGCTGCTTGTTTTTGACACATCCAAATAAGTAGTGTTGGGGTATTTGCATTAAAACAAATTTGACACATCCAAATTAGTTCAGACCTACAACATTAGAAATAGGATACAGTAGGATACATCAAAACAAATTTTATGACACATAGGAGCCAAATATTAAATTTTACCTCAGTTTAAATTCAACAATAAAAAAGTCTTACAATCATTGTTTGAAGAAGGAAAATCTATAGTTCAAGCAATGGTACATCGCATATAACACTAGTAGGAAGTTATTGAAATACTAAATATGTCCAAAAATAGGATGAAACAACAACCATATCTGTTGGAGACATTTACCATCATACACACTCTTTTGGTCAAATTGGCCTAGTTAAACCACTATCCTAAGTTTAATTGACATCAGTGGAGCATTAATTGCCATCATCCAGTCACACCCACGCCTACCTACAGTCAAGAGGCTAAATTAGCCTTCTCCTACAGTCAAGGAGGCTAACTGGAGCACTCCGGGGGTGATCTGTGTGACATTAATGCACCTAACTGCTAACTGGTGGTTACAATCAGTTCAACCAGCTAGTTACAGTCAGTTAAGGTGCCTCCAGTCATTAAATATATTATTTAATGATTATCTATTATTATTTAATGATCTGGAATCAACAAGGCACCTCCACCAACTTCTAATGGTCAGTTCAGCTTCAGTTAACCTCATAGGGGTTCATTGGAGTCATGGAGCACTAGCACTTGATGGTTGGATTGCTATGACATGTGTCTGATCTCCTTCAGTTGAGATTCAGTCATTTATTGCACTTTGACTTCAGTTAGGATTTGGTGAGTCAATTAGGGTTTTGGTCAAGTGGTTAACTGAGAGTGATTGAATGGTTGAGAGTCATTTAAGCTAGACTCACTCACTGAATTCGAATTGTCTCCTTAGGTATTCAAATTCTTCATGGAGTTAAGCCATTTCTTAGCATTGGAATTGTAACCCATTATTGTTTATTAAATATATAGAGAGGAAACCAATTATGGTTTCGATTAACACCAATTCATGAGTATTTGTTAATAATTCTTTAATGATTTTGATTCCTAGTTCCTAGATCATGTGCAAGAATTAATATGGTATCAGAGCTTACGGCGGGATGAAGAACAATCTCTCAAAAACAAGATTTTTGACAGATTTCTCCATGAGAAGTGAGCAATAGCTCAAAATTCCAGCACTGCACCAGAAGCCAAGGCTTACCACTTAATACCCCAAGTAAAGAACTTGTTGATCAAGCTTGCTTGATTGACTATGCTGGGTGTGATGAAAGCCTAAAATGTGCAGGCTGTCCAACCTTACAGTGCCCCTTTTGTTTTGATTTGCAGGTTTTATTAGGTATAACTTCGAATGGACTCATCAATCCCTCTTCTCACCCCATTCACAAGCTATTCGGAATGGAAGTTGAAGATGATTGCATCTCTGAAGAGACGAGGTCTCTATGAGGTGTCTATTGGACTTGGAAAAGAGTCTTATGAGAATGAGAATGACTGGATAAATGATGGTGATAGAGCTTTTGGAGCAATAGGTCTGGCCCTTTCTAATAGCTTGTACTACCTTATTTGTTCTGTTGAATACCCAAAGGAAGTCTGGACAATATTGGACAAAACCTTTGGCAAGCACAATGAGGATCATAATAGTACTTTGGAGATCACAGCTAGCACCACAAGAGTTCTTCACTCAAAATTCTCAGCCTCTACTCTCTCTGATGAAGTTGTTCAAGATGAATATGAAGCAGAATATTCTACACATTCAATTCGAATTGAAGAAAGTCTCCATGCAGTGACTCCTTCTCCTGATGCTCCAGAAGTTCATGAGATCTCTGATATCTCATATCCTCATATTGCTGAAACAGAATAAGAAATTCAAATATTTGATATTGAAGAAAAATATTGCTGCACTTCCATGCAAACATTCATCGGTGATTTTCCTTTTAATTCTGTGCAAAATTTACCAGTAATTGCTTCCGAAAGTGAAGAGAAATTTGATTTTTCTCCCTCTAATGTTGCTGCTGGTGTGAAAATATGTAAAAAATTGGATATTTTGGAAGAAATATCAGATTATAAGAGTGACACATTCGCTCCCCATGATCTAGAGCTTCCAGCAAATTCCTGCAGGATTGCATGCACCCAAATTCAGAATTTTGAAGAAGAAGAAAACTGTGCATCCACCGTCTCGGTTGACCATAATTTTAGATCTGATATGAACCTTATTGGATCTGATATGATATTATTTGGATCTGATCTGATATTTCTTGGTTCAAAATTTCAGGTTCATAAACCTTCAGTACTGCTTGTAGTTGTTCTCATCAACGGTGTGAAGAAACAAGTACCGCAAGTCTCCTTCGAAAATGCTACTGGGGATTTGATTTCATTTCACAGTTTTGGATCTGTTGTGAAATTATTTAGATCTGATTTACATTCTGATATGACATTATTTTTTTCATATTTTAAAATCCAAGAGCTTTCAGTACTGCTTGAAGCTTCTCTCACCAATTTCGGTGTGAAAAATCAAGTACCACAGTTCTTCTTCAATTTTGCTGCTGGGGATTTGGTGTTAGTTTCCTCTTTTGAGGTTGCTCATATTTTATTTTTTGAATCATTAGATATTTATGAAGCTATATAATATTATGGAGCTCAAGCATTCACTCTCCAAATTCCCAGGGATTCTCTACCTTTGGTCACAAGCTCATCTCCTCACAGAACTAGTAAAGAGGAAGACATTCTGCATCCGCTTGGACACTTGCTCCTAATATTTGGGGCTGATTTTACCACTCATGGTTTTCTATTCAAGGCTGCAACATATCAGTTTCTTGAGTGTTCCACACATGGTTCGAATCCTCAAGAACCTTTGCTCTCTCTTCAGATGATTTCAGTTGCTCTACATGGGTCTAGTTTTCACCGTGCGGCTGTTTATATTTATGATTCAGTTGAGTGCATTGTTCTTCTTCCAAAGTGGAAGATTCCTCCAGACATATTCATTTAGTTTGGATTCAGAGGGTTACATGCACAGTCTCATGATGCTACTGTATAGAAGAACCAATTCTTGATTTACTGCTTAGTTTGAGGGGGGGTATTTTTCCCATGAGGTTTTCCCCGTTTCCTTGGTTATATTAAGCAGTTACTTCATTGTACAAGGTGACCTATGGCCTTAGTTTCCAGGGCCCTAGCATTTTTAGGCATATATGTTTTCTAACTCTTCCCGAGTATAGCTTAAGGGGGCGTGTTGGAGACATTTACCATCATACACACTCTTTTGGTCAAATTGGCCTAGTTAAACCACTATCCTAAGTTTAATTGACATCAGTGGAGCATTAATTGCCATCATCTAGTCACACCCACGCCTACCTACAGTCAAGGAGGATAACTTAGCCTTCTCCTACAGTCAAGGAGGATAACTGGAGCACTCTGGGGGTGATCTGTGTGACATTAATGCACCTAACTACTAACTAGTGGTTACAATCAGTTCAACCAGCCAGTTACAATCAGTTAAGGCGCCTCCAGTCATTAAATATATTATTTAATGATTATTTATTATTATTTAATGATCTGGAGTCAACAAGGTGCCTCCACCAACTTCTGATGGTCAGTTCAGCTTTAGTTAACCTCATCGGGGTTCATTGGAGTCATGGAGCACTAGCACTTGATGGTTGGTTTGCTATGACATGTGTCTGATCTCCTTCAGTTGAGATTCAGTCATTTATTGCACTCCAACTTCAGTTAGGGTTTGGTGAGTCAATTAGAGTTTTGGTCAAGTGGTTAACTGAGACTGATTGAATGGTTGAGAGTCAGTTAAGCTAGACTCACTCACTGAATTCAAATTGTCTCCTTAGGTATTCGAATTCTTCATGGAGTTAAGCCATTGCTTAGCATTGGAATTGTAACCCATTATTGTTTATTAAATATACAAAGAGGAAACCAATTATGGTTCCGATTAACACCAATTCATGAGTATTTGTTAATAATTCTTTGATGATTTTGATTCCTAGTTCCTAGATCATGTGCAAGAATTAATAATATCAACATCACAGTCAAAGGAGTTTTGAAGAAGGAAAAATCATATGAAAACTTGAACAAATTCTTGAAACAAGGACCAAACAACTATGAAATCAAGCTATAATTGAGTACCTCATCAAGTGGAAGAACATAACAGTGACAGATTCAACATGGTAAGCCGATTCCTTCATACAAATGCATCCGCAACTACCCAAGAGTTGAGGAAAATGCTTGTCTAAAGGGGAGGGGCATGTTATTCCATAAATGTTGGGAAGTTTCCCCCCTATAGTGTGACACTTTACCCCCTATATGGTGGTGTATTACATATTATTAAGGTAGCATTGGGTATATTAGTGGGTCTATTAGTTGTTATTATACACCTATGTTTCCTACATATAGGAAGGATATATTATCATGTTAGCAAGCATTGTATATTGCCTTGTGTTGGGTACAAAGTACATTGTGTAATGAGGTTCATCCCTTGAAGAGGATTGTTATTTATCTTTGTTCTTGATTATTGAGGCATGAATTTCTATCTTATTGTTTATTTATGCTCTTTTTATGCTATTTCTAGGAATTGGTTGCATAACATTTGGTATCAAATCTCTTTCCTCGGGACTGACTTCTGCAAAATGAGTCATCTTGGAATTTTAACTACAATTATTTTTCTACAAGGTTTAAGAAATGGAGGTTAAAAAATAACTTCCAAAAAGAGATGAAATATCTCTAGCATGAAATTTAGATCCTGATCCATTACAGTTTCGGAGATAATTGTGGAGGAATATAAGGTTTTTGAATAGTCTAAAACATGTGTTCTATGAAAAAATGTCATATCTTAGGCATCCGAGATCCAAATCGATTGATACCAGTTTCAACCAAAATAAGACTAAGAAGGGTATATCTGGTATAATTTTCAGTTATATAAACTAAATATTGGACATAAGGCATACCATACAAGTTCGTTGTTTTGGATAGGTCAAAAATAAGAAGATTTGGGATATTTGTAACAACTTTTTTTTCGAACATCCAAATTAGGTCAGACCTATAGCATTTGAAATAGGACACAAGAGGGTGACATAGGATGAAGTTGTAGACCTAGAGGAGTTAAAATTCAAATTTCATCTCAATTACAAGTCGAGCCTTAAACAGTCTTCCATTTAGGGTCTGAAATAGGTGTTCTAGGGAATAAGTTCATATCGAAGGCATCCGAGATCCAAATTGAGTGAGAGCTATTGCATCCAAAAGAATAAGGACTAAGGTATATATGGTAAGAGTTTAAGATATATAAACAAAATATTAGGGTGAAAACACGAAGTTGGGAAACAATTTCATGACAATTAACTTTTTTTGTTATAATTTCCAATTTCTCGGCCAAGAAAAAAGTCAACATTTTTTTTTTGGCCAAGAGTTGTAATATTTCTCAGAAAAGAAATTAACCACGGTTAAAATTATCTCATCCAAGATTTCTTCCATAGATATTTTTCGACCGAAAATAGTAAACTTTCTCGTCCGAGAGTATAACCATATTTTTCGATATGAAATTCTTGTATAAGTTTCTCGGCCGATATTTTAGATTCCTTTTAAACTCTCAATCGATAAATGTTTAACTGTATAAATGAAAAAACCCTCCCTCCCACCACAACTAAATTTTTCATTGTTTCTCGTTGGCGCAGTCGTTGCAAGTTATTAAAATCTAGATGGCCCTGTAACCATTCACTCTGAATCCAGAACCCAGCATGGGATAAGCCACTACAGCTAAGCCAACCTTGTTTTGGTCTGTTTCTTTCCCGTACTTGTGAGGGGAAGGGATTAAGTGCGCAAGGGAATACCTTACCAGGATAACGGGCTCAGTTAGGACTGGGAATTGGAGAATCGAAGTTCCACCTCACGTGAAGACGAAGGGAAGGCCACGCAGGTCTAAATTTTATATCCTGATACATGTTTGGATTCTTTGCACTATAGTGGGGATAATTGGAAATAAATAACTCTCAGAATGTCTCTCACAATTTTATTCCATCATTAATTTCCCTATAATTAAATATTTTTGTCAGTGTGATGGCCATGGACTCATAAATAACACAAAGATATATATGAATGTGAATAATGCTTGTTGTGTGTTGGAACTTATGAACATGCTTGATTGTGAATAGTGCTCACTGAATGAATAATAATATGTAATCCATCCTATCATATTATAGATCTAGCTTTCATCCCAACATAGTTTAGATGTTGCTTCGAGTGCGAGTAATACTCCAATTCCTCAGTTGTAGGATATTCTTCTCCAATTTTTTGTTATTTGCAGTGAGATATTGGTGAATCGAGTTGTTTGTGAAAAAATGTGACCTTTTACTTGAACACATACAATCCCAATAAAAATTGTGCAAAACCGTGGTTCGAACCTTCATCTTCTGCAATATACTGCCAATGCCCTACCTCTACAATGTAGATTTGGATCCTCGTTTGATTTGGCACTTAGAATTTTACTGAATATAAAAAAAAAAATCACGTGACATGGGGGTAAAATCATGAATCTCGGTGTCTATTTGGGGGCGGGGTTATGAGAAACGCAGTGCTATTTTTCCAATTTTGTTAACTTCGAGCAAAGAAAAATTAGATTTGTATTTAGAATTTAATTTTGTAGTAAAAACAAAAGTTGTAGAGCATTGTGTTAGCTTTCTATCGGTTATTTTTTCAATTTTTTTTATTGGCATCTGATATGTCATTTTTGCAAGTGTTTGATAGTATGTTATTAATTAATGAAATTATGATAAATAGTCATGTTTTTTTACACCAGTTTATTCATTATTTAACTATTATTTATTAAAAAAAAAATATGTTATGATGATATAGACAGATTGTACTAAAGGTTGTCTATAAGTTTGTATCCAACAACTGCATGCAATAATTATTAGAATTTTTTGAAGTGGACCAATCTGAAAAACTACCATAAAACTAACATGTTTAGTTTGGCACAACATCTTTCCTAATTTCCAATTCAAAAAAAAAACTAAAAGTACCCTTTTGAAGAACACACATCAATGTTGGGCACCATGATTTTTCCAAATTTTTTATCGTGTCTTTAAGAAGTTATTGATTTTTCATTTCAATGAATTCTATTAAATTTTGAAGCAATCCACACACCTTCTAAGAAATATAATAAATAAAATTAGTGGATCACACCAAATTAAAAAAAAATAGCATCTATAGAAAGTAGAATGAATTATGCAACTAACGGTATTATTTGTGAAGAGATATTGTAGGTATTTGATATGATTCGATCTATCCGAAATTGGAAGAAGAGTAAAAAATGAAATTGAATTCCATTTCTAAAAAATTTACAGGTTTTTGGTCAAACAAATATTTGGGCCGAAAGTTAGTTTTAATGGATTCCGTTAATTTTAAAATTAGAAAGTTGGAAAGTTAGTTATTTCTAACTTTAAAGTTATTGGTATCTGTTAAAAGTAACTTTTGTCCGAACTATTTTTTCGGCTGAAAGTTAGTTCCATGTTTTCGGCCGAAAACATAAATTAGTTCGGCTAAAATATTACGGAATATGAATTCGGAAAACATTTTCGCATAGAATAGACACCCAGATTCACAATTTCACCCATGGATTCTTCTCTTGTGTAATATACCAAGTATGGTGTACAGACTTGGATACTCTTCAATTCTGTAAATTATATTAAAATTTCTGAACTTTAATTAATTTACACAATGACTTCTCAAACTGAGCAAATAAGGGGTTTCTTCTGGGAAATTGGTAGGCAAAAGGAGTGAGCAATGGACAGAAAACAAAGAGACATCAGACATGGAATTTCCTCTCCCCTAACACATTTATATCTGGTGCCATTTAGGGTTCATAGTCTGCACTGCAGAAACCTACTACCACGCTTCTGGGCGGCCAAACTGTGAAACCAAGGAGAGTAGTTCGGTCTGTTTCAACCAGGGGATTTTGGGAACTTGCAGAGGTTGGTTCCAGCATTAATATAACATAAATAAATTATTTATATATTTTACTGATGTTCTGGAAATTTCTAAGAAGTTTTGGATGAATTTGGGAATTTTTGGCAGTTTTGGCCAAGGAGAACCCTACGCAGAGGAGGATACAAAAACGTGGTACATACCCAAATAAAAATGGTTATAGAGTTTTATGTGGGAATTTGGGTCTGTTAGTGACCCAAAGGAATTGACAGAGCTCATATTGAGTTAACAGAAATGGTTTTACATCAATTTTACCAAAACTAGTTATTAAAAGCTAGTAATCTAGCTAGGGTCTAAAACAAACAGTTAAAACATCTCAAATGCATTTCTGTAAAACATGAGAACTGTAACATGGGTAAATATCAGTTCATTTAATATGTAAAATCCCTTCAATCACGTCCCCAACCTGAAATATTCCTTATAGCACTCATTTTTATTCAATTTCCCCCATACATTGCTAAAATAGGCCTTTTAGGCGAAACTGAAGACAAGAATCTTTATGGGAAGAGATATTTCGACCTGATACATTTAATTTACAGAATTTTATGACCCTACAGAACATAAATTACATCATTGACTGACCATTACAAGGATGCTCCAAAAACAAGGGGCAGGAGGCCCGGATCATAACTAGCAAGGGCTATGAGCATAAGTGAAGCTAGGGCTTCACTAGATATGGACCTGAACTTTATGGAGGCTGCAAATAAATCTGTAAATCCTTCAATTCTTGCAATATAGCGCTCCATACCTGCAATGGAAGAAAAGGGAATGGAAGGAGAGGGGAATGGAAGGTTGGGGCTCATCTCCCAGTAGTCTGAGGCACAACACTCAGAATTAATGCTCACATAAGCATTCAACAATAAAATCAACAACCAAACTGAATCAATGGGTTCAAATTCATCTTTTATAGAATTATGGATGACCTTCTAAGTAAGTTGATGCCAATGTTGACTTGTGAGAGCAAGTCAACCCCATGGTGAACTAACCCTAGCCACAAAAGCGCCCCCTTTGGGAAATTAGGAAAGTAGGACCATGTGGAATTGTTTCCAAGTACAAATCATCCTTCATAATTAGAAACTGTACCCTCCCTTGGTCAAAAGCTACCTCTTTTGAGTTATGACATCTTTTTTCTTTTTCTGGGTCATAAGGAAACTTTTTCTTTCCTTCAAAAACTTTCCTGCTTTTACCTCTGACTGTTTTTTCTGCTTTTAGGAAACTTCCCTTTATTCTCCTACTTGCTTTTGTCATGGAATTTCTTATTTTTACCAAGGCAAGTTAACTAACTTTCCCCAATGTGCCCTCCTGACATGGCAACCTTAATTCCACATCATTATTGTGCATAATAAATAAAATTGCTGAAATAAAATTAAATACATGCCTTAGAACAATTATTAGCAATATTTTTCCTAGGAATAATAATTAATGTCAATTTCAGCCCCTAGTAATTTCATCATGGTCAACACTTTTAATGTCCCAAAATATGGGGACATGACAGTCCTCCCCTCCCAAATCTTCTTGTCCTCAAGTAGAAGCACTCCAAAGTGATGCAAATTTGTTCATCATGTAGGAGAACTAGAGCATGAATCCATTGTTCAAAAAGGTTTACTTTCTCAATGAAGCCATCCTATAAAGTTTCTCCAAAACAAGCAATTCCAGGGTCCCATTGCTTGCATTGCACCCCCTTTAGTGAGAATGCCTTCCCACACAACTTATCAAGCCAATTTATGCCTAGATCCCATTTCCTCAACTGGAAGTATCCAAACATTATAATCCACCATACAAATTTATCATCACATGAAATGACATTCATGCTTTGGAAATCATACCACTGTACCGAAAACTGAAAATTCTCATTGCAAAGTTGGAAATCTGTCAGATTTCCCCACCCAACATAAAGTTCCTTATGTGATTGATGCACATCAGCATTGAATCTCACAATGATGTTTCTGCAAAGACATAGGTGTGAGTCCCATGTCCAACCCCAATGAGTATAGGAATCATCCAATGAATAAGGATGCCCAAATTGCTCACAATAAGATGATGCATCACAATCATCTCCAAAAATGCAAGCAGAAAAAACAAATAAGTGTCCCCTCATTCCACCTAATAAGGGACTGACAATCCCACTAAAAGGTCCATGTGAACACTTCCAATGGATCAACTCTCTGTCATTGGTCAAATAATGCAAGCATCTATCCAACTGTGTCCAAGATATTTTCCTTGACAACTTCTCTTGGCATTTTTCTTGCTTATTTGTCTTCCACTGATCATGTGCAGAAATTTTTCTGTAAGAAGACTCCATGTGTGACATGTAATCTTCCACCCAATCCACATGTTGTTGAATGGAATCAAGTGAGAGCCATATGTGCCTATGTGTCTTACAGGAGGGTGATGGTGCCTTCCACAAGTCATCATGAACACCTAGGAAAGCCTCCAGCTCTTCCTGTTGCACCAACAAGGAAAATTCCTTCTCCCAATTTTCATTCTCACTTGATGAGGATAAAATAAAAGTGTGGGTGGAAACTTGGATCAGAAACCTACAATACTCATCCACCCAAATTATGGCCTCCCAATCTTCATCCTCATCTGACCCTCCCATTGGGAAGAGACTCTTTCTAGGAAACAATTCCATTTTTTTTCTAGAAAAGGCCAAGTTCTTGGTTCTCATCAAAATTGTCTACACAGTCCTCAAGCAGAAAAAAAAATAGAATTAACCTCATGTGCATGTGTATGCAAGGTATCCAATGGCTGCAAATTAAATCTTTGTTGCTGTTCACATGTCAAGAAAATGTCAGTCACAACAAAAAATTTATTGCAGAAGTAAAATTCTTTACCTCCCAAGGTCTTCATTCCAAAGATGTTTCTATCCACCCAATCAATGGATGAATATAGAATTTTATTTTCTGATCCATATGGAATTTTATCAGCCATATTTATTAAGGATAAGAACACTTAATCCTTCCTCTCATTCTCAATGAATGCTTGTCCCAGATTTTCTTCCTCATAGATTTTCACAAGCACCTGCAAATCTGCTCTTCCCTCATGGCTGTCCTCCACATGAGGTTCCTCCATTATACCCAAAAAATTTCCTTCCATGCAGCATGAAAGGTGTGACACCTTCAACTCCTTCTGAAGTTGAAAGATCTGTAACTTTGAATCTTGAAGGGATCTTTGTGTGCTCTTCAATAAGTTATTGGTGATCTCCAACTTATTAGTGATATTTTCGTATTTTTCTTCTTCCTTCTTGAGTGCACTATGGTACATTTCAGCCACCATGAGGAGATATTCTCTATCAGATAATAAGTTCATATATCTCTCCTTAATCTTGGCCATTCCTTCTTTCAGTGCTATGCACTCCTCCATAAAGGATTCTCCTTCCATATCTCCACCAGAAGCTTGCCAACAACATCTTGCCACCAAGGCATTGATGTCAACAAAGTTTTTCATGGCTTCCCTAAGATTCTTTCTATCCTCCTTTAGTGATCCACTCAAATGATGTGGCTCACCAAAAATATCCTCCATCAAGTTTTCTTCTTCTAATATGTGACATATATGCCCATTTTTCTTGTGGCATGAATCCACCACATAAAACTCGTCCTCAACATACAGGCCAGCCTTTGAATTTTCTGCACACTCACTTCCATGATGTGAAGTGGAGGGTATCTCTGAATGTTGGAATGACATGTGATCTGTATGAAAATCAGAAAGCATCTCATGCCTTTGAATTTCAGCTTCATCATGTTGCAAGAGAGTCCAACATTTTGAACTGTGTCCCTCCCTTTGCATCAGATTTTTTTTCCTCAAATTTCCTAGTTCATATCTAGCTGGTGGGGGCTTGCCTTCCACTTCATTACGCAATTAAAATGATGAATTCAGGTATGATATTTCTTGTTCTTTTGGATCTGATCCAAAATATTCCTTCACCATAATATTACCATTGACAATATCACCCTTCTTTTCACTGATTGTGTGATCACCAACAGGGAAACTGAGAGTGAATTTATCTCCCTCACAAGTGGCCTTCCTTTTGTAGTCGTTAGATGCAAGTGAAGACCTTTTATATTTACATGGTGTACATGGACTCTGAAAAAATAAGAACTTTTATTATCCATGTTCTTAGCATTACCATATTCCTGTACAGATACTATGGTGGCCTGCTCTTCCACCAAAATCTTTGCTTCACACCCAAGCGGCGTGGCCTTGTTTTCATCTTCATTATGTGGCTCAGGAGGTGACTGTAAATCTGATATGTATACCTCTTTTGGAGCTGATACAAAAGATGTCTCACTACCCATACATGAGCCAACATCTTGACCAGTGATTTGGAGATCACCCACCAAGAAACTTGAAGTGCATTCCTCTTCAACTTCTTCTCTTATGCAACCACCTTGTGGTGATTTGCACTTCACCTCCTGGATATCTGTGTCCACTTCATTTGTATTCTCCTCGAAGAAAATTGTGACTTTTTCATCTATAGTGGTACTCATGTCACAATATTTATAAGTTCTTCTTGAAGGAAAACCAAACAAACTCTTAAGTCTTGAACATGTTTATGGCTTGGAGGAATATTCACCTTTGGTTATGTCTTCTTGTTCTTTTCTCAGAGAGTTGGAACAAATTGGTTCCTCTTTGGATAGCTTGCTGCTATTGAAATAATTCTCATAATCATGCTTGGGATGAAATCCGTACTAGAAATAAATATAATCTTCAAAAGAAAGGTTTGCAGAAATATTCCTACCCAACGCTAGATAGCCCTCATAGCAGTGAGACATGTTCTCACATGCTTCAATAATCTCTGTCAAGTTTTTCTTAACCATCGGAAAATCAGATCTGATCTCTTCCCCATCTACTGTCACATAGTTTTCATCATATTCATGTTTTAGTATTCCTCCATCAACATAGAGGATTTCTTCTTCTTCGTATCTTCTGCAGTATTCTTCATACTGCTCATCATAGTCATCCTCATAGTATGACATGGCTGCAAATTTATTCAGTGAGATATTTCTTTCCACAGGATGATCCAAGGAAAGAGCTATGATACCACTATAATATCCCAACTCTAGTGTACATACCTGGATACTCTTCAATTCTGTAAATTATATTAAAATTTCTGAACTTTAATTAATTTACACAATGACTTCTCAAACTGAGCAAATAAGGGGTTTATTCTGGGAAATTGGTAGGCAAAAGGAGTGAGAAATGGACAGAAAACAAAGAGATGTCAGACATGCAAGTTACTCTCCCCTAACACATTTATATCTGGTTCCATTTAGGGTTCAGAGTCTGCACTGCAGAAACCTACTACCACGCTTCTGGGCGGCCAAACCGTGAAACTAAGGAGAATAGTTCGGTCTGTTTCAACCAGGGGCTTCTGGGAACTTGAAAAGGTTGGTTCCAGAATTAATATAACATAAATAAAGTATTTATATATTTTACTGATGTTCTGGAGAGTTCTAAGAAGTTTTGGATGAATTTGGGAATTTTTGGCAGTTTTGGCCAAGGAGAACCCTACGCAGAGGAGGATACAAAAACGTGGTACAGCCCCAAATAAAAATGGTTCCAGAGTTTTATGTGGGAATTTGGTTCTATTAGTGACCAAAATGAATTGACAGAGCTCATATTGAGTTAACAGAAATGGTTTTACATCAATTTTACCAAAACTAGTTATTGAAAGCTAGTAATCTAGCTAGGGTCTAAAACAAACAGTTAAAACATCTCAAATGCATTTATGTAAAACATGAGAACTTTAAAATGGGTAAATATCAGTTCATTTAATATGTAAAATCCCTTCAATCACTTCCCCAACCTGACATATTCCTTATAGCACTCATTTTTATTCAATTTCCCCCATACATTGCTAAAATAGGCCTTTTAGGCAAAACTGAAGACAAGAATATTTATGGGCAGAGATGTTTCGACCTGATACATTTAATTTACAGAATTTTATGACCCTACAAAACATAAATTACATCATAGACTGACCATTACAAAGATGCTCCAAAAACAAGGGGCAGGAGGCCTGGATCATAACTAACAAGGGCTGTGAGCATAAGTGAAGCTAGGGATTCACTGGATATGGACCTGAACTTGATGGAGGCTTCAAATAAATCTATAAATCCTTAAATTCCTGCAATCTAGCGCTCCATACTTTCAATGGAAGAAAAGGGAATGGAAGGAGAGGGGAATGGAATGTTGGGGCTCATCTCCCAGTAGTCTGGGGCACAACACTCAGAATTAATGCTCACATAAGCATTCAAAAATAAAATCAACAACCAAACTGAAGAAATGGGTTAAAATTCATCTTTTATAGAATTATGGATGACCTGCTGAGTAAGTTGATGCCAATGGTGACCTGTGAGAGCAAGTCAACCCCATGGTGACCTAACCCTAGCCACAAAAGCACCCCCTTTGGGAAATTAGGAAAGTAGGACCATGTGGAATTGTTTCCAAGTCCAAATCATCCTTCACAATTAGAAACTGCACCCTCCCTTAGTCAAAAGCTGCCTCTTTTGAGTTATAAAAGCTTTTTTCTTTTTCTGGGTCATAAGGAAACTTTTTCTTTCCTTCAAAAACTTTCCTGCTTTTACCTCTGACTGCTTTTTCTGCTTTTAGGAAACTTCCCTTTATTCTCCTACTTGCTTTTGTCATGGACTTTCTTATTTTTACCAAGGCAAGTTAACTAACTTTCCCCAATGTGCCCTCCTGACATGGCAGCCTTAATTCCACATCATTATTGTGCATAATAAATAAAATTGCTGAAATAAAATTAAATACATGCCTTAGAACAATTATTAGCAATATTTTTCCTAGGAATAATAATTAATGTCAATTTCATCCCCTAGGAATTTCATCATGGTCAACACTTTTAATGTCCCGAAATATGGGGACATGACATCTTGTTTCACTGTAGAGAGTTATATACCCATATCTATCCTAAAGAAACCCATCTGGATAAGAATCAACTTCCCATATTGTAACATAATATTTTAAATAACATCCCAGTAGAGTGTTTTTCCTTTATTCATATATTTTAGGACAACTTGGGGATGGTTACCCTCCAAAATCTCATTTCATCTTTATCCAGGAGTCAACAAACTATGGATTGAACTATAAAGAGTCAAAGAAGAAACCTCATCTCGACGAAAGCACCTATTTCTCCTGTGATAGCTCATCTCTTATTCAATACTAGGGTTTAGTATCTACCCAAAGTAGTAGGCTTTAGTATCTCCCCTTTGATACCTTTCTTCAACTCCCTTTATGCAATGAAGAAAAGAACTTCTCTTATGAAATACAACCCTAAGTCAACTATAACTCTTCCTACCTGCCTTCAACTAAAGCTTCACTCTCACTATCTTACTATTGTTATAGCTCTTTCTCCTACCTATCAAGATTTAGCTATTTAAAAAGTAGCCTACACCTTTGCTTCACTCCTAGGAACATGTGCAATTTATTTAACAATAGGATTTTGTCAAAGCATGTGACTAGCACAAAGAGCTCAAATTGATATACTTTCCATTATGGTTGGAGATTTCTAGATGGGAAGTATAAGTTAACATAGTGTGGGGAGTTGAAAATATAAGCACCCAGATGGGGGTTGAGGTATTCCTTTGGGCCTCTCTATTTTAGGTCATTCTTTCCTAGATTTAGAATCTAAGCCTTGCCTGTGCTTTTGATCTATTATCTAAGCCCCCAAATTTTTACATTATTAATGGATTTCACAATGAGCTCCGATCCCGAAGGACCATATGAATGTGTTGATAATTATGAATATGATCCAACCAATCCCAACTCGGATTTTATCCCTCCAGTGGTAATGGAGGGGTGTAATTAATCGCAGCTTCTAATAGATGAGGGGATTGTTTACTTATTAGGAACAACTATTAGATGAGGGAGGGAATCTTGTACTATTATCTTGTATGGTTCAATATGATGCAATTTCAGTTTATCATTCCATGAATAATCATTGTACTTGAATGTCTTTAAGAAAACATTAACTAGTATTTTTTATTCTATGACCCTCTATTAAGTAATCATCCGACTATTTAAGTTTGTATGGATGTTTCTATATCCATAAACACAGCGGTCCTATTCCTGATTCCCAGTAATATTACAGCCTATGTTGAGAGTTTATTTATTACCCTTTTTTCAAATCTTTCTATCTTATTGCTAAGGTGTGCCTTTTTTTTGTGTTATCAAGGTACTTGGTGACTTGCTTTTGCAAAACATCAACATCTAGGTAAAATTGGAGGTGGAAAGTTAAATGATGGAAAATCATTGAAGATATATCCTCAGACTATGTTTTTAACCTCCTTCAAGGTTTTTATCATTGTATATTTATTCAAGGATTCTTCATGCTTTGTATTCCATGTTTTTATTACTTCTTTTAATACCACGAATTGTTTCTTTTCCATGTGCCACTTCTTCTCTACCTCATCCAACTTTTGGACCTAATTATTGATTTGTCTTTATCTTTTCATCCAAGCATTCTACTATGACCACCATCAAAGAACTTTTATCTTCTTTTTCTTTCCATTCAACCACATCCCTCATCAATTGATCAAATTGTTGGTGCATTATTTGCATTGATTCTGCAGATGGGGGTGGATGACTAGCTGATATGGTTAGTTCTCTCTCTTTGTGGGTCCCAATGATCACCTATTTCAAGGAATCATTTGATGCATTGGAATCTTCCAACTTGAATATGACATTAGCTATACTTCCTTTAACAACCTCAAAATCAACAATTCTATTTTCTATCACTTGGTTTTGTGTTGGAAAGGAATCCTACTCCCTTCTCAAAAAATTCAATTCATCATCTAATTTCTTCCTTTATTCTAACATATATTAGGTAGCTGGAAAAGGAGGGTGTGTTTTCAAAATATCAATTTCCTCTATTCATTCATCCTTTTATGGTAGGAGAGAAAATACATCAGCTGGCTCTTATTTCCACTTTCCAACATTAGTCAAAATACCCTACAAATTATCTTTCTCTACTTCTAAGTATTTCACTCTGTAATTCACAAATTGATTCCTTATGTTGATGGAATCTAAATTCTTCTTATAAATTTCATTGGATGTGGCATCTTTGAGGAATTTACAATAAACTATGTTGCCTCAACATTGAGCCATTGATCCATTGAGATATCATCCTCAAGTGGGATTCAAGTTGTCTTAAAGGTGACTTATATATATATCTAGTCATGTGGTTGCATATCCCCATAGTTATTTTGATCCAAAGGATCTAGATTCATGAACATAAATTTCCATGTTTTAGTTTTATACCTAGGAGCCTTCCTCCTTTATGCCTAGGTGTCAATTTTTTCAGTTAAGGTGATTGGCCGTTGGTTTTACATTATTATTCTATTCTCCTCCTTTAATATCTCCAATAGTTCATGACTCTCAAGGGGATAAATGAAATTATCCCATGAGGTCTGGTGCCCTGTTTATCCATAAGAAATTGCAACATGCATAGTGTTCACTTCTTCATAAGATGCACCAAATAAAATGTTAAACAGTTTAGAAGGAGAGGGAGAGAGTAGAGTATAAGGTGAGGAAACCTCCTCTTTTTAGGTATCAGTTGGCTAAAGAACTTATTTCTCTCCACTTTTTTATGGCTATTTCCTTGGAGATTCTACTATTCCCCTCTTTTTCTCAAGTTGTTCCTAGCTCTAGTCTTCTTCTGCCTTTTTTTTCAACACATTTTAGTGGATTAAATATGTCACTCAAGGAATCATTGTATTCAACCATTCCTATTCAATCAACTATTTGTTCTTGTTATAGTGGTGCTTCTTCCTCCTCATGAACCATGTACACCAAAATATATTCTCTTTCCTATATTTGTTGTCCAGTTGTTTAATTTTCCTTACTGGTTGTAAGAACTAAGCTCCCATATTCTAAACCAATGGGAAAAGTTTCTTGTACTTATTAGTTTCTAGATGAGGCTTGGGGTGGAGGAGGCACGCCTTGAATTATTGGACCAAATTTTTGAGAGATAAGGGCTAGGGGGGTGAAAGTCGAGAGAATGTCGTTCTTTCTAACTAGGGGTGTACTTGGCTCTACTCCTAACTGTATTCCCTTTGTAATTTCAACCAATTTGATTATTCCTTAATCTCTTACCATCATTTTCCTAGTCTTCTTTCCCCTAAAATCCCCATATATTGCATGATGAGGATGGCCTTTGTATAGGGAGAGCACTCTTGTGACTAGAGGGAAACAATTTATTTAAGAGGTACACATATTCATTTTCCATCCTTCTCTACCAACTCTTTCTTTGACATAGTCTACCATTTTTCAGCTCTGATCTTATTCTTATCTTCATCTTCATCATCATGGGTATCATCATACATTTTTCAAAAATATTCATCTTGATGGATAGCCTGATTCTCCACTAATCCCCTCTTTTGTTCCTATTGAAGTTATCCTGGTGGATATTAGCATACCTTAGGTCAGAGGATATTTTGATTTTATGTTTCTTTAGTAACTATACATCCTAGTGGCTTGTAGAAAGTGTAATATGGTGGTGAATCGAGTTTTTTGTGTTTGGTATTTGGGAATAATTTATCAACAACCTTTAAGGGATCATATTTGACCTTTAGAATGGCTCCACCTCCTCATATGTGTATTTATTAACCATCCTTTCAATTTCAGGTCTGGAGTCATGACCCTAGGGTATTGGTTGGTTTCTACCCTTCTCAACTCCCAACAAGAAGTGTGGATCATATCATTTGGTCCAATGGGGGATTAATTTGTTTCAAGGCCTCAAGTGAATCCTTGATGCATATTTTATCATTTTTAACATACCCTCCCATGGACATAGGAAAATTCAACTTTGTATTCTTCTTGGTGCTCATAAAATGGATGCCATCCATATCTACTATCTCACTAATGTATTCTAATAAAAACACCCTAGGTGTAAGCATCTTGGGAAATATGTAGGGTGTTGAATATGTCCCATACAACCTAATTGTTATGAAATAGGACTGGCCTGGATTCATCATTCAATCCCTTACCATCGCTGCAAGACATGCATTGTATTCCAATTTTTGGTTTACTGATAGTTGTTATGAAATATAACCAATTAACTATCTCTATTGGAGAAAATAGTATTGCATTTTTAAATGTTTGAACTCCAATCCAAACAAAATTAATTGACACATTTAATATTTTTTGGTGAGAGCCCGTCATTATGTAGAAGGATATTGATATCTCATCTTTTGGGGTGATTATGAACATTGCTTTGTCTATTTAAATTGACAAGTGTATGGTTAGGATCTTCCCAATAATTGTAGTCCCTAAGTAACATACCGCTCAAGTCCAAAACTCATGAAATATCCTGCTCCAGTAGTTAATAGTCTAATAATGCTCAGAATGTGCATGCAAAGTGCTCAGTCAAAAATTCAAGTATGTCAAGTAATAGTCTTATCCTCAGTTAACAGTTGTAATAACTCATAAATTCAATTGTGAACATGTAAGGCATAAGTGAAATTCCATGACAGTGAGGTTTACCAGCAGTAACAATTATGTGGGAATGTTAGTCACAGAAATATTATAACAAGAACGAGAACAAATCACAAGTTATGGTGATCGTACCATAAGTGCTAGACAAAGATATGTGATTCAGTTACGTATATTCTATTGTTAATATAAAATATATTTATATTGTTTGACACATTTTGACATGCTTTTAATGTGAGAATTTATCATCATGCATAGGTGCACAATGTTAGATTTGGTAAATTTAAATTTGACATGTCTTTTAATTTGTGGAAAATTCTTAGCATGCATAGCTTCACAGCTTCAGGGTGAAGCAAAATTGGATACTATGCAGCGACGCTCCCTGAGGTTATCATTAGGAAAATTCAATTTTTATTCAATTCATGATCAAGTCTATATAAACATAAATATTCTTGTACACATCTTCTAATATCTTGTTGTGCATAGGTGGTGGCTCTCACCATGACAAACCTTTGTCTGAGGGGTCTATAGGGTGTTAGAAAATAGGACCGCAGAGTAATAACACATATACAGTTAAATCATTAAACAAGATGCAAAACACATTAAAACATTACAGAGAGACACAAATATAACGTGGTTCACCCAAACGATGGGCTACATCCACAAAGAAATTTCCAGTCCTTTTATTACAGTCCAGAAAGATGAATGGATACAGCCTGCAGCAAAACCGCTGCATTTCCTCTTCACGCTCTTACAGTCTCTCTTCCAATACAATACAATACCATACACAGTTGTGTTACAATGCTTTATTTTATAGGAGAAATACCATGGGAAAATACTACGGCTAATCCAATACCATGGGTCCGCAAAATGGTTGGCCAACACACATCCCAATTTTTTTTCTCGAGGGAGCTACCCCTGAACCCCCGTGTCTCGGGGATGTTTCCCCCGAACCCCCTTTTTCAGGGCACTGCCCCGAACCCCAAGCTAGGGGGAATGAGTGCACAGTACACTTGGGGTACAAACATGACTGAATAATATCTCTAGATCTGGAAGATCACACTCCACAAACAACAATATCCCACTTAGAGATTGATCACAGCAACTGCACCGCTACTAAACTTGCTAGACTATGCTCTAGACCTTGGACTTGGAAAATTTCTTATTTCCACCTTCATGCTTGAAGGCTAACAGAAACCAAGCAGGAACTCAGTTTCTCTTCGATTACTCCCTTTGTCAACATGTCTGCAGGATTCTGGCTAGTATGTATCTTTTCCAGTTTTAATAGTTCTTCATCGAGAACATATCTTATAAAGTGGTACTTGAGCTATATATGTTTAGTCCTTGAATGAATGGCACTCTGAATGTCACTGTACAACCTACTATTCTCCTGCTTCTTACCCAATTCTTCCATGAACCTCTGCAACCAAATCATCTCCTTAATAGCCTTTATAGCAGCAACATACTCTACTTCTATTGTTGAAAGTGCAACAACTTGTTGTAGTTTTTAAATACAACTTATTGTTGTTCCACCCATAGTAAACACATACCTTGTGGTGCTCCTCCTATTGTCTTTATCACCATCCATATCTGCATCAACATAGCCCTGTAGAATAGTGTTTGAACCTCCAAAACATAATGCATGAGAAGTGGTACCTCTCAAATACATGAGAATCCACTGTACTGCTTTCCAATGCTCTTTACCTGGCTTATTCATATACCTACTCACAACTACCACTGCATCTGCAATATCTGGTCTTTTGCACACCATGGCATACATCAATCTTCCAATTGCTGATGAATAGGGAATCTTGGACATGTAATCTATCTCTTCCTGTGTCTCTGGACACATATCCTTGCTTAGTTTGAAATGGCTCGCCAAAGGTGTACTGACTGGTTTTGCATTCTACATTCTAAACCTCTGCAACACCTTTTCTATGTATTCACCTTGAGACAATGTCAATTTGCGATTTTTCTTGTCTCTTGTTATTCTCATACCAAGGATTTTCTTTGCAGCACCCAAATCCTTCATCGCAAATGATTTATCTAGTTTTCTTTTGAGCACATTTATATCATGCATGTTAGATCCTGCAACAAGCATACCATCCACATACAATAACAAGATAATATATCTTCCGTTATCTAGCCTATTGAAATAAACATAGTGGTAAGAATGACATCTATCATAACCTTGTTATGTCATAAACTTATCATTTCAAATACCATTGCCTTGGAGCTTGCTTCGATGCATACAAGCTCTTCTTCAACCTGCAAACCGAATTCTCCTTCCCTTTGACCTCATACCCTTGTGGCTAATGCATATAAATCTCTTCCTCCAAATCCCCATGGAGAAAGCCTGTTTTTACATCTAACTGTTCAAGATGCAAATATTCTATTGCCACTAGAATTAAAATAGTTCTTATTGAAGTCATTTTAACAACATGAGAAAATTATTCATTAAAGTCTATACCTTTATTTTGTGCAAACCCCTTTACAACAAGTCTAGCCTTATACCGCTTCTTGCCTCCATCTTCTTCCTTCAACCTGTAAACCCATTTATTCTACAATGCCCTTTTTTCTGCAGGAAAATTAACCAGATCCCAAGTCTAGTTTCTTACCAATGAGTCCATTTCCTCATCCATGCCTTGCTCCCACTTCTTTCTAGTTTCTACCTGCATTGCTTCTTCATAAAATTTTGGTTCACTAGAATCAGTCATCAATAAATAATACACTGAAGGAGAGAATTTTTCAAGGGGTCTACTTAACCTGGTAGAATTTCTTATAGTTGCAGGAGTTTCAGGTACCTACTGCAGTTCTTGATTTTCTAGTGCCTTTGGAACTTGATTTTCTTTGATTTCATCAAGAACTGTGTACTCTTTGTTTTCCTTTTCTTATTTCTTTTCCTGCAACTGATCTTTGTACATGATCTTTTCATTGAATGCTACATCTCTACTCCTAATGATTTTGTGATTTTTAAGATCCCATAAGCATTAACCAAAATCATCAACCCCATATCCAATAAAGGTACATTTCATGGATTTAGCCTCAAGCTTTGTTCTATCATCTTTATCAATATGGACAAATGCTTCACAACCCAAAGTTCTCATAAATGAGTATTTTACCTGTTTACCTATCCATGCCTCCTCTAGAATGCCACCATCCAAAGCGCTTGAAGGCCCTCTGTTTATTAAATAAATAGTAGTGTTTACAGCATCATCCCAAAACTATAAGGGAAACCATGCGTGCAATCTCATACACATTGCACGCTCCATGATCGTTCTGTTCATCCTTTCTAACACACCATTTTCTTGTGGTGTTCTAGGGACTGTCTTCTCTCTGCGAATCCCATTGTGTGAACAGTAACTGTCAAACTCCTTGCTACAGTAATCACCTCCATTATCATATCTGAGACATTTCAACCTTTTTCCTGTCTCATTCTCAACCAAAGATTTCCACTTCTTAAAAGTATCAAACACATGAGATTTTTGTCTAATGAAACAAACCCATTTTTTCTAGTTGCATCATCAATAAAAGTAACATAATAACGAGATCCACCAAGAGATTGTACTTGAGATGGTCCCCATACATCTGTATGGACAAGCTCTAACTTTTCACTCTTATTTTGTTTCCCAACACTGAGAAATATAACTCTCTTCTATTTTCCATAAACATAGTTCTCACAGGATTCCAAACTTACCCGCTTCAGATATGGAAGAAGTTTCCTTGGGTGGTGAATCTGCATCCCCCTTCTTACTCATGTGGCCAAGCCTATGATGCCATAGCACCGCACCTGTTTTTATGGAAGCTACAGAGATAGAATAATCAATATTACGAGGACATAACTATAACGTACCTACCCTATCTCCTTTTTCTATTACCAGTGATCCTTTAGTGATCTTACACCATGTTTCTCCAAACATAGACAAATAACCACTATCTCCCAACTACCTTGTTGAGATCATATATCTTTTCATAGCAGGAATGTGCCTTACATCCTTTAGCAGCCATTCACTTCCATTATTTAACTTAATCCATACCTTACCCTTTCCAACAATTTTACATGGTTCATCATCCCCCAATAAAACATGTCCAAAATCACCTTGAACATAATCATGAAAAAAATTTCTATGGGGTGTAGCATGAAATGAAGCCCATGAATCTACTACCCATTAATCTCTAGTATTATCTAATGCAAGAATCAAAGAATATTGTAACACATCACATGCTACATTCGCTTCTTGAGCAGTATCTTGCTACCTCTCACCTTTCTTCTTTGATTCTCGGTAGTGTTTCTTCAGATGTCCTTTCTTACCACAGTTCCAACACTCTATTTTTTTGAATGTGGACTTGGATATTCCCTTTTCAGACTTGCTGCAATTTCTTGGGCCCCTTCCTCTCTTGTTTTATCTCCCTCTGCTCTCCATGGTCAACGCATTATGTGATGTCTCACCTGTTCTTTTTCTTCGCATTTCCTCACTAAAAATAACACCAACAACATCATCAAGCTTAAGAGTGTTTGATCTAGGGACGGAGTTACTTACAGCCATGACCAAGCTATTCTAGCTTTCTGGCAATGAGCACAATATTAGAAGAGCGCTAACCTCATCATCAAAGTTCACTTTTACAGAACTTAACTGACTGGTAAGTGTATTAAACTCATTTAAATGGTCAGCAACAAATCCACATTCCGACATCTTCATATTAAATAAACGCTTCATTAAAAATACCTTGTTAGAAGCCGATGGTTTTTCGTAGAGCTTACTCAATGTGCTCATCACACCCTCTGTTGTTTTTTTTTTCAAAATATTGAAGGCCACTGACGAAGCCTAGAACAACCGTATTGTTCCCAGTTCCTTTCTATCAAGAACCTCCCATTCTTCATCCTTCATAGCCGCCGACTATTTTGCTTTTCCACCCAACGGCAGGTACAGATCCTTTTGGTAAAGATAGTCCTCCATTTGCATCTTCAATAACTGATAGTTTTGGCCATTAAATTTCTTGACCCTAAAATTTCCTTCTTCTGCCATTGCTCCCACTTGAACCAGGAACCCTTCTTTCCTGCGAGTTTACCAACCAAATAGACCTTTTGGCTTTGATACCAATTGTTAGAAAACATGACCGCAGAGCAATAACACATATACAGTTAATTCATTAAACAAGATGCAAAACACATTAAAACATTACAGAGAGACATAGATATACAGTTAAATCATTAAATGATGGGCTACATCCACAAATAAATTGCCAGTCCTTTTATTACAGTCTAGAAATATGAATGGATACAAGCTGTAGCAAAACCATTGCACTTCCTCTTCACGCTCTCACAGTCTCTCTTCCAATACAATAAAATACCATACACAATCATGTTACAATGCTTTCTTTTATATGGGAAATACCATGGGAAAATACTACGGTTAACCCAATACCATGGATCCGCAAAACTGTTGGACAACACACATCCCAAAAAAAATTCTCAGGGGCTCCGCCCCTGAACCCCAAGGCAGGGGGAATGAGTGCACAGTACACCTAGGGTACAAGCACGACTGAATAATATCTCTAGATCTAGAATATCAGTCTCCACAACCAACATAGGTGTTGGTGGACAAATACAGAGGACATGCTAAGTGTCTTATTCTTTAGATATTCCATCACCAGGTAGAGATTGTTTACATACATTTTGTCTAGAATTCTTGTTTGACATGTTTTTTAATATGTGGAAAATTCCATGGGGGATTCACTTGTTGACCAATATCCTAGAATGTTATTTCATATTGTGGGTTTTAAATTTCTTAAAAATCAGACATATATATTGCAGGTATTGGGGTGGATGAGGGGTTTAGGGTGGGGGGTTAGGGAGGTTTATAAGGATTAGGGTATAAAAAATGGTGGTGGGGACATTTTAGATATTGCGAGGGGGTCTCAACAAAAGGAGTTTGGAACAATATCTACATAAATTAAGGGTATTATTTAATACTCCATGATTGCATGTGTTGTGTGAGAGGTTCACTAAGTGAAGGCCGCGTGGAAAATTCCTATCATGCACAGCTTCAAAGTGAAGCAAAATTGGCTAGTATGCAACCACACTCCTTGAGTTCATCGTCAAGTAAATTCCATTGTTATTCAATTCATGCTCAATTCTATATAAACATAAATCATTTTTTACACATCTTTTTAAGATCTTGTTGTGCATAGGTGCTGTTTCTCACCATGACAGACATCTGTCTTAGGGGTCTACAGGGGTCGATGGACAAAAACATAAGATGCCATTTATAGGTAGAGATTGTTTACATACATTCTGACTAGAATTGTTGTTTGGCATGTCTTTTAATATGTGGAAAATTCTTGTCATGCACAGCTTCACGACTTCAAGGTGAAGAAAACGTGGATACTATGCAACCACACTCCCTAAGGTCATTGTTAGGTAAATTCAATTTTTATTCAATTCATACTTAACTCTATATAAAGATAAATATTCTTTTACACATATTTCTAAAATATTGTTGTGCATAGGTGGTGGATCTCAACATGACAGACGTCTGTCTAAGGGGTCTAAAAGGGCCTGCGGACAAACACATAGGATGCCATTTCTAGGTAGAGTTTGTTTACATACATTCTAACTAGAATTATTGTTGGGAATGTTTTTTAGTATGTGAAAAATTCTTATCATGCACAGCTTCACAGCTTTAGGGTGAAGGAAACTTGGCTACTGTGCAGACACACTCCATTCAATTCATGCTCATGTCTATATAAACATAAATCTTCTTTTACAAGTCTTTCTTAGATCTTGTTGTGCACAAGTGGTGGGTCTCAACATGAAAGACTTGTGTCTGAGGGGTCTATAGGGGTCAATGGACAAACACATAAGATGCCATTTCTAAGTAGATATTTTTTACATACATTCTAACTATAATTCTTGTTTGACATGTTTTTTAATATGTGGAAAATTCTTATCATGCACAACTTCACAAATTCAGGTTGAAGCAAACTTGGCTACTATGCAGCCACACTCTCTGAGGTCATCGTCAGGTAAATTTAATTGTTATTCAATTCATTCTCAAGTCTATATAAACATAAATATTATTTTACACATCTTTATAATATCTTGTTACATGCACAAGTGGTGGATCTCACCATGAAAAACGTATGTCTAAAGGGTCTGCAGGGGCTAGTGGACACACATAGAGGACACGTTTGGTGCCTTATTCTTCATGTACACCATCTCTAGGTAGATATTGTTTACATACATTCTAACTAGAATTCTTGTTTGACATGACTATTTTATTTGTGAAAATTTACATGATTTTTCTTGTAAAATTACATGTGATTGCCAATTTTTTGGTTTTGTATAGGGGATTCTAGACATTCTAACAATAATGATGGGGCAGAAGAGGTTCCATTGGGTATTTATAATGTACATATTTTATTTAAATGTGTATCTTATTATTCAGGTACACCATCGCTAGGTAGACAGTGTTTACATACATTCTGACTAGAATTCTTGTTTGACATGACTATTTTATTTGTGAAAATTTACATGATTTTTCTTGTAAACTTACATGTGATTGCCAATTTTTTGGTTTTGTACAGGGGATTCTAGACATTCTAACAATAATGATGGGGCAGAAGAGTTTCCATCGGGTATTTATAATAAACATATTTTATTTAAATGTGTATAATTTAATTGAAAATTTATATATATATATATATATATATATATATTAATGATTGCACATGCATTTTACTTCTTACAGGGTTTACTGCTCTTGATCCTAATCCAACTCCCGAGATAAGGAGACCTCGTCGAGTGCATCAGTATTCTCGAAATGAAAGATATGATCCTCTTTCCCATCATCCCAGATATATTCCTGTGGAGATTCCTTGGGAAGACAGCGTCGCTATGTTGACTGTGGAAGAGATGAAGGAGCATTCCTCAAGATTGCAGACAGTTTTTGATAATTCAAATATCTCTTTTGGTACTCAACGGTGTCTCCATATTTTTTGAGAAATATGAATAGTTTGATCGAGACATATCTTTGGGTTGGACCATCAACCCCTATTTTTCATGACATGATGCGTAGGAGCCGATTGTCAGTGGTGGGTCACCACAAGTTTAAATAAATAAATAAAAATTGTCACAAAAGAAATGGTCTGTTCATGTTTTGACTTGCAGCCTAAAGACAAAAAAATGTCTAAATATCACAAGGTTCAATGATCCACTGATTGCACCACATATTTATTCAAGTTCCTGTGTGCATATGGGAATTTCCCAAATAATGACGTGGTTACTCAATATTTTGTTAAGATGATGATTGCAGAGTTTCAGTTTCACATGGACCTCAACTATACAGATACATGATACAGTTTCTATGGTGGTGGCAAAGGTCATACGTATGAACGACCTGATGCACAATGAGATGTTCAGTATATGCATCTGATGCCTCAATTCACTAGTACAAAATGAGGAATTAGCTACTAGGTGACTAAAAAGTCTAGTCACCACAGGTTTTTCAAGTGATTTACTACTAAATATGAGCAATTTTGATTGACCCAACTATAAACGACTAACATTAACGACTAATTTAGTCACCAGTTAACGAATATGACTAGATGATAAGTGGAAAAGTTAAAAATGACTAACATAAGTGACTAATTTAGTCACGACATAAAAAATGACTAGCTAGAAGAATATGAATTAGTCATTTATGTTAGTCATTTTTAATTGTGTCATGGAAAATTGTATATCTGACAATGAAGTGTAAATTTTGTATATTGTCTACCTTCTATTAGTAAAATTGGTGTCATGCACCTTGATATTCAGAGATTCAACAAAGCATTTGCATGAATTTTCTCTTGACCATCTTTATCCCGGCTGCACCATTGAATTAGCAAACCCGGTTAAGCACGTTCCAAAGGAATAGTAGGTTTCTATGCCAATTACAAATTAGGCACTAGAACTAGTATCATATTGATACCTAGCTAGAAGCATCATAGCCCTACAACCCCTCGAGAACCGGTCATTCAAATGCGCCTCCTCCACGTAGACTTACCAAATGCATCTAATGCATGGCCAAAAAAACACATCAACTTCGGATCCATGGGCTAAAGGTATCATTTGACCCCTGCTCTCTTGTTTTTTCACTCGATACCCTATTTTTGCAGACGATAGGTTGGTTCAAGATATCACAGTGACCAGTCGAAGTGCTTCAAAGGTATGGTTCTTACTGATCTGATCATGTTCATCACTCCAATCAATGACTAGTTGTTATTGAATTTTACAAGTTTCAATGCTACCATAGTTATTGCTTCCACTTTGCATTTGCAATTATCACCATCTCCAGCCTATGCTCTCATAACCATATGCATTTTGAGCTTTTAGCCTGGGAAAAGCATGAGCACCCTCGTACAATGCCACTATTTTCAAAGGTCGCTGGTTTTTGCACATCGACATTCCTCACATGCTCCAAAGGAAAACTGAAGCAAACATTAGAAGAAGTTATTAAACTTTGCAAGAAGGTTTACTTGTTGAAAATGTCATTGTAGAGCACGGGTCGAATGATACCTTCATCCCATAGATCTGAAGTTGACGTGTTTTTTTGGCCATGCATTGGATGCAATTGGTAAGTCTACATGTAGGAGGAGCATTTGAATGGTTGGTTCTCGAGGAGATGTAGGGCCCTCATCTGTGACTGTCGTCGGTTTCCATCCCAAAGAGTCTTGATCAGATTTTGGTACTGATCAGAGTCGATGTTTTGGACGAGAAGTGGCAATGACGACCGGATTTCAGGCCAAATAGTCAACTTCGTAAACTACTCCATTTATAAAACTAAACAACTTATATGATAATTATTAAAAAAATATAATATATAGCCAATTAACATAATTTGTATTATAAAATAATAAAAATAAAACAAAAAAATATAATTTATATAATAAAATAATAACAATAAAAAAATCTATATAATTTATATAATATATATATATATACATACATATTTTCATTTGCAGCTCTAGCTAACTAGTGTACCAAACAGCTCTCCACCCACCTTGGCATTCATGGCCAATGGCCTATATTCGTGAACCATCATCCGCCATCATCTGTCATTTACTTCAACATACTGTAGAGAGAGGGTAGGGCCCCAATGATACCAATGAATGAGGGCCAGCATGGCACCATCCATAGAAACGTCATCTTCTCTCCCTATAATGAGGTGAACATAAAAACTATGTCCTAGATCCAAGTAGGGAATTCCTTGGTACGGTAGGGGGGCATATCTATACTATTATTTGGATTTTAAAATAGCTTTCCCAAGACGTCCTTCCTTTTTTATTCATACCATGATTGGTATGTGGTGTGGAACTCCGGTCACCACACGAAATCCTCCATATATCACCACGAGAAATCCACTCACACCAAGCTCTTTCCAGTCAAATTTGATTAAAAGCACTCTGATCATCATTAGAACATAGTGATTTGCCATTATTCTTGCTAAAACTCTCGAGGTTTGTGGATTGGGCACAGTTTGTCCCATCCGGGCATGATCAAAATTCAGGTTATATGAAGTGTTGAGAGGGGGTTCCTAAAATATGTAGGATGGATATGGATCTTTTAGGAGTTCATTGGTGTTTAGGAGCCTTAAGGTGAACAATGGAGGTTTTGGGCATGGGATGAATTCAAGTTTCAGGTCACCTTGGGCGAGTTCTATTTATAAAATGACTCGAGAAAGAGGTTTCCCTGCTATGAGGTGGATGAAAGGAGAGCTTATTGGCTCTAGGGCTCATGGGAGGGTTTATATGGCCATGAATTTGGACTCTAGGGAGCTTTTGGCTATGAAGCAAGTGGGTTTTTGATAATTTTGTAAAGCAATTCTAATGGCTGGACATTATTTTGAGCTGGGATTTTGGGTTTTTGTTGGAAAACCTCAATTTTGAATTCAATTGTTGATGGGTTTTGCCAAAAACCTAGATTTTAATAGGGTTTTTAAAGGTTTAAGGTTTTGGAAGATTCCAGCTCTTGTTTGGGTTATTGATTTTTTGTGGTAAAACCCTATCATGCAGGTTTTGATTGCTGCTAACAATGGACCAAAGGAGAAGGCTCAGGTAAGTAGGAAAAATTATCCTTTTTTTGGTACCATGTATACATTTAGAAAATGGTGGTTGAAAGGATGTCACTACATGGTTATGAAACTATTTAATCCTTATTGGAAGCAAGTTGGGGCCTATTGAATTTGTATATAGAATTGACACTCCTCAAACTGGACTTGGTGTTTGAGTAAGTGTCCAACTCTACAAATCACGTTATTGGTTTCTGATTGTGAAATTAAGCTCCTAACAAATAGGAAAAAGTTTCTTTACGAAATGCTTATAGACTATTTCTTTGAATTGTTGTATTCGTTGGCTTGCCTATAAATTACTAACTTTACACTGGCATCTAGCGTTGAGCATGAAAGTGTTGTTTTGGACTAGCATTCACTGAAGGGCAAATTTTTGAGGCATTGCATGACTTTGTCTTTGAAACTTGAACAAGATATCACTAATCTTAGAACAGTGTTCTCCCAAAACAGATGGACCGTATCTAATTTGGTAATGGATTTCAATATGTACCATTCTAACTGTTCTATGTTTGTGAGGTTAGGTAACACTGTTAGTTTGTGTGCCTGGTGGATTAGATCTATATTTTTTTTAAAGATCCAGACTGTTAGTTTTTGTTCCTGGTGGATTGGATTAGATTGAGGACTTGGTCCCATTAGCAGGCTTGGATGCAAACCTGTTGGGATTCAGCATACCAAGCAAATAAAAGACCTTAGGGAAGGGGAATGAATCCTATTTTAAAAAGCATGTATCAGTAATGTTTAGGAAACTTTTTATTAGCAACTTGAATAGGCTATAGTGCACTTAGTACCCACAATGGAATTGAACTAGAATTCAGGATTCTTGGAAATACATGTGGCATACTGAGCTAACCTAGATGACTGATAAAAAAAACTTCTTTATTCTTGAGGATGAACAACGAATGTTGTAGTACTTTCTCATTTTCCTATGGGTTGGTTTCTCCCCAAACGGATTTTAACACCCAAGTTTTGACCCCATTTGCATTAAATGTATATGATGTCTATATTGAATTTAATCATGGTGTGGAGCTAAAGGAAAATGCCCCACCATTGATTTGGTTGTTTTATGTTTCAGCGATTGAAATCATTGTCGATGGTATCTTGCGCTATCTGGAACATATTAATTCTGGCATCATGTAATTATTCATTTTAATTAAAATTAACCCCAACCAGCTATGTCAATGCAATCATAATGAAAATGGCATGATTTTCCTAAGGATAGGGAGGGAAATTATTAAACCTTAAGCCAATGGGGAAAATCAAAGTGTCAGCTATTAAACCTATTTAGTTGTCACACACCCTTTTGACTTTTTCACCTTTCCTTGTCTCAATCAGTCAACTACCACATTAAAAACCCCTATTGTTAGTTGGGCAGTGGTGTGTGGCAGGACTGTCAGTCCTTGCCCACACGCACACTCCACCAGCAGACTCTTTCACCCTCACGTGGACTCAATTATTCTAGGATTGCATTCTTTCCATCCTCATGCGGAGAATGTGGTTCTTCTCCTCACGCACAGGATTGGCATTTTTACTCACGCAAAGAGCTAGGAGAGCGGCCTCACAGGCACGATTTTTTCTCTATGTGTGTGAATTTCGTGGTTGGGGAATTTTGCTGTGGGTATTTCTCTTTGTTGCAGTTTTGACCGTCTAAATTCACCTCCATGTGGGTTGTTTTACTTCCTCACATAGCTGAAAACTTGATTGTTGTTGTTTCCCCATGATTTTTGGTTGCTGTGGATTCATTTTTGTTTTGGGTTGCTGTGGGTTCTTATTGAGTCGTTTTGGCCATGATAGGGCCAAGAATGACTCAGGAATCAGATTCCCCAGTCAGAGCTATGAGTTGCTTGTTTTTATCTGTGTATGCAGTGGTTGGTCTTTGGACTATGTTGGAGTGGGAATGAATGCTTGGTATTCTTGATAAACTTGGTGTGTTGGGAGACACATAGACAGAGCTAGAGGGTTGGCTTTATTCTCCACAATCCCTGAATAGCACTGGAAGGGAAGTCAGGACCTAACAGACTATGTAGAAGAGAAGGGACTGATTCCTTATGTTGGGTGTGTGTGGGTGTCCTAGAATTCAGAATAGTTCTGGTGTAGGTGTCCTTATCTCTTCAATGAGCCACTAGCTTAGCATTCAGTTTTTCCCAACTCCCTATTGACCTGATAAACCCAACTGTGTTGGCTTGGCTGATTTGTGTATATTTGGCTATGTGTGAGCCTGCTTAGTTCCTTATTCCTCGAGGAATCATGCCTAGCTTGCAGGTGGCAGTGTTACTGAGAGATTACGGAGCACACTAGCCTTTGGTTAGGTGGAACGTTGTAGCAACGTAGCTGGTTGCGGGATGAATTCTTCATAAGATAAGTATTCTTGACTATCTCATCTCTGCAAATTGTATTTTGTTGTTTAATGAAAATGATGAACATGCTAAATGCTTGAATGTATGGTTTTTCTTCCACTATATGGTAAATATGTATGCATGTTTTATTTCAAGGCATTCGGTTTTTATGTGTGTATGTTCATGGGGCTAGTTTCTCAGATAGTTAATGGTATGGTAGCATCCTCTTTTCCGGTTGGAGGGTCAGGGACATTACAAGTGTGGTATCAGAGCACATGTTGCAGCATGGGAATGAATGGGCCATGAAGAATCAATGACAGAGGCAAGTTACCCTCTGTCCAACAACAGAAAAAATGAGAAATCAGAGAAAATGACAGGAAAATTCTAAAAATTTTCTAAGTGTGAAAATTATTGGATGGCTTAGGCTGAAGCTCATCCAATCATCGGATGACTTAGCGGGAAGCTCATCCGATACACCGGATCACCTAGATGGAAGTCCACCCAACAAGGAACTAGCGGAAAGAAAATTTCGAAATTTGTGTAAGTTTGAGGTTGTCAGTGGTCTCAGCTAAGAGGATCCGAGGGTCTCGACTAAGAGGAGCCGACGGTATTGGCTGGGTTAAGCTGAGATACAGCCGATGAGGAATCCGGGAGAAAAATTTTGGAAATTTTTTGAAGTATCGAAATCATCGAAAGACATTAGCTGAATTTCACCGATACGTCGGCTTAGTTAACCAGAAGGACTTTTGATGACGCCGAAGGAGAAAATGTGAAGGGGGCTGACATGGCGGTGGAAAGAAAAAGAAGATAAACGAATAAATTTTCCAAAATATTTTTGAAGTGTCAAAAATTGTCAAAAGTTGTTCGCTGAAGTGGATCCATGGTGTCGGCAAGGCTCACCTGAAGGAAGCCGAAGCGTCGAAAAATGATAGATGATCGAGCAGCCAATGCGGCGGCGGAAGAAAGAAGAATTTTTTTCTAAAAATTTCTCTCAGTACAGGAAACATTGGAAAAAATTAGAGGATCATTCAATTGATGTGTCAGAAGATAGAAGAATATTGATCTGAAATATCTGAAAATTTTAGAGGATCGGCCAGCCGATGTGTCAGAGGCTAGAGAAAGATCGGTCCGAAACGTCGGAAAAAAATAGAGGATTGGTCAGCTGATGTGTGGCAGAAGGCAGAAGAAGAATGATCCGATGTGCATCAAAAGACGGATGAATATCAGGTCCGCCAAGGTATCGGAAGTATAGTCAACTAGTGATCCGATACATGAGATGGCTAGTTGGGAAGGGATCCGATATGACAAAAAAAAAATTGAGTTTTTAGTGGAACCTTTTAGCGGATTTCAGCAGTTTCTCAGTGGGATTTTTAGCAGTTTTTCAATGGATTACAGGGTCAAGAAGGAGGAAAATGGTAGCGATCTTATGCACCACAAGGGGGCAATCCCCCTTGACCCCCATCGTTCCCCTGAGACAGTCGTTCTTTGAGGAAGAAAATTATGTGTTTTGGGAAAAATTGTAATTGTATGATTTTTTGAAGAGAAGGTAAGTAATTCTGATTTGTATAAATGTTATGCATCTAACAGTTGTGTTACTAACACATTTGCAGAATCATAGTCACCTTCAAAAGCAGTATTCTAGGTAGTGCGGTTTGGTAAAGTAAGCTATGGTTCAGCCAAGAAAACCCATGACGGATATGATGCTCGGGATTCCTACGAGCATGCGCGAGATTCCATGGGAGGAAATGTTTAAGTTGGAAATGATGACATAGAGTCTAATGGAAGGAGATTCCAAGAGACACTTCCAGATATTGCAGCCACCATGAGGAGCTTGATTAAAGCCCAGGAAGAACAGCATCAGTTGTGTAGAGTCTCTCTTATGATTTATTTACAGTCAAGAATTTAACTATATATATATATATATATATATATATACAGTTTTGATAATCAAAATGCTGTTTGATCTATTCTAACAATTTACTGTTTTCACAACATATAAACCTTTAATATTCAAATAAACAGAATTGCCATATAACTGC
>LPNX010142988.1:45308-61107 GCA_001517045.1 Pseudotsuga menziesii | reverse complement strand
TTTAATGCGACCAATATTTCAGAGGATACAAATTATACTCATTCTCCCAAGAGTTATTTCCGTCATGGATTCAAGGGTTACTTGTTGATTAGATAAGGGTCAATTCTCACCACCTACATGTAAAAAATGCTGCTAGGATATACTGCTCAATCAGCTGTAGGTAATTTGCCAACAGGAGTCTCTAATTCAGTAAGAGATTCAGCTATTGCTTTCATTAATGATCTGGTGTCACCTTCATCTAATTCAAAATCAAGACAACTTTGTGATCACATTCTTGATGCATTGCTTGTGGGTCTAGAGAAGGCATTCCTATCATTTGATGTTCCTACTGCGAAAGCATACTTTAATTTTGTAGTTCAGTTGGCAAATGGTGAGTCCACAATAAAGCCTATTATCAAGAGGGAAATTGATGCCACATCAGGAGATGATGATGAGGATGAGGATGATGAGGAATTTGTTGCTTAGTTTGAAGAAGAAAGGCAGGGGATTGAGAACAAATGGGTTATTCACTGTTACATCTGCCCATAAAAGGGGTAGAGGGAGGGTTAAATATTTGAAAATTTAAAAAATAAATATATATCTTTGTAATTTTTTGAAGTTTAGTCTCTAAGAAAATTTAGAAAGCCCCCAACAGATTGTGTATATATGTATTCTGCACACCTCAGCCCTGGACGACCAAAAATCTTATTTTCTTAGAAGTGCTATAATGGCCTTGTAATACATTGAGGTAGAGCCTTTATATATCTGCATGGTTTTGAAAGCATCTCTATGTGTGCGAGGCAGATTTGGATAGAGGGGCTTGGATAATTTCCTATCCAAGTTGCTCCACCAATTGACATAATCCTTGATCGCAAATTTTGGAAAGATCTCTTGAGGCAGAAGCTCACAAACTCTTTTGAAGGATGGATTTGTTGAGAGATTTGAGACTAATTTTTGCTTAAGGTATTCTAAGCTCTAAAGTTGTGCTTTTTATAGTCATATAGGTCTAAGAGGATACCAAGGCCTTTATTACTAAATCCTTTTGGCTTTGAACCAGGGATATTCTACCAGACAACAGTTATTGTGGGAAAAATTTTCCACCCACCGAATCGACAATTGACTTGCTCAGTAACCTTTGATGGACTGTCAGCCTCTCCAATTGAGAAAGGGCTTGCACATCTCTCAGACAATCAATACAGATTGAAAATTTTCAATACCTCCCACTGTAATGTGGGTTATGGAAGTGACTGCATTCATGAAGAAAGGCTTGGAGAGCATGAGGTAAGACTGTGTCTTGCTAGCATTTTTCAGCTCCTCTTGCTTTCCATGGTTTTAACAATCTATGTTGTTTAGGATACAATTCCCTTTTCAACAATGTCAATAAAGCTCTGGTTACCTTCTTCCTTGTTAAGAGAACATATGCCCCACTTAACAAGTGCCTTTTTTACCTTTTCTTGGTGATCATAAAAGGTTCCTGAGATTGAGGTCAACTAATTATAATCTTAGAGGGGTACTGGCAAGAGGATTAATAAACCGGCAATATCCTGACTAGAATCTTTGTGCAAACTTGGATTCTAGCAGTAAGAGTCACACGGTTTACCAAGAATTCAGTTTCATTTCATAGCCAGGACAAAATTCTACATATCAATAAGAGTGGCCTAGAAACGGGAGAGAACACCAAGGAATCTAAAAATTTCTTGTCTTAATACAAGAACACTGATATTGGGTGATCGGGGGTGGGAGCTCTTGTGTGGTTTGGTTATAGTACTAGGAACAAGTTTTCTTCTATAGAATCGTCAAACCAGAGGCATTGCAGAAAACTTTGATAGTATACAACGTGTTTTTTCATTATTTCCCCATCTAATTAGATTGTGAGGAGAGTCATGCGCAAAATGGCCATTAACAAATTGTTGCCTTTAGAGTGGGAAAGATAAATTCCTTCTATAAGGCCCATGGTGCTTTTAAGTATCACAAGGTAACCTAAAGCACCAACAACTAAGTCATATAGATTGGATGCACAAGGCAACCTTGCCAACTAAGACATAGCATAAGGCAACCTTGCCTAATTGACCTGTAAAGCCCAAAGGCAACCTCTAAGGCTTATCAATTCAAAGTCAAACATCAAAGTAATTAAGCCAAGGCATCTGAGAAGAGGGTGGGGACCAGTCAACTCTATTGTAGGCTTTCTGAAAATCAATGTTCATGAAAATTATTTACTGGACAGAATTTCTGCCCCTATGCCCCTTCCCATATTGCTGAGAGATATCTACACTGGCTAGGATAGATTGTTTGAAAGATTTAGTTAAAAACTTATAAGCAATTGTCAAATGGGTGATGGGTTTCCAATTCCCCCCCTACTTTTGGGGGATCAACTTGATGTTTCACTGATAAATAAAAGTTCCCAAGGTATTAAAATAAAGGCATTTGTCATATACCTTGAGTAGGGGCAAGGCAGGGCCAGTAAAGTCCCAGGTTGATTTGCAAAATTCACAAGGCAGCTCATCAAGGTCAATGGCTTTGTCATCAACACTACTAAACCAAATTAAGCTCAAGCTCTTTGAAAGAGAGATTAAGCTCACAGGCATTACTATCTTAAGGTGAAAGCTTGGATAGAACAACTTGAAGGCATTCATTCAAGGCAAACCATTGTGCATTCCGAGGCCTGTTTGTGATGAAAACTTGCTTATATTGGGAACAGATTCATCTAAGATCTGTTGGTGTCTTATGAGCCAGCCTTTGACAATTTTGAGAGGATAACTATTTTCAGCCTCATGCTTCTACTTGAGGGATTGAAAGAACTAAGTTCCTTTATACCATTCTTTAACCTAGTGGAGCCTTGCTCGAATTTGTGCACCTATAGCTTTCTTAGCTTTACAGATCTTCAATACATGCCTAGCTTGGTCTGCTTGTTATTGCAAGTACCCATTAAAGGCATTAGATTCCAAGGTCAATTTGATTTTGTCTAGGTTTTCCCCATGGTGTTTATTTCTCATCTTTCTAATTCAACTACTTGCTTGCCATATCCCTCGATGAATTTGATGGTTTGGGAGTTGGCATGCTCCCACCAAAATATGCATCCCTGGTCTCTAACTGGATATACCTCTACCATCTCGACAACCCCACTCTCGTCGAACATTTTGGCAAGCCCTTCACTATCCACAAGTTTCTGCATAACCTGTAAACATAAGCCTCTCCCATACACTACAGTATATACATATAATGCAAAATAATTTCCATTCATCCAAGAATGCCTTTAAACGAAAAAAATTACAAGCTCAAGGCAAATACCCAATCTTCCAAAATTAAAATAAAGAGAAAGCACAATTCCATAATCATAGGAAGAATGAAAGCTCACCTTAAACACCTCTGGTCTTGTGCCTTTGATGCTAATTTCTTTGTCATTCCACTCCCCAGATGACTCAAAACACATGGATTTAAATACAGGGGAACGTGCTACCAGAACAACTCTGTGGGCATGAAATTTTTCCCCTGATACATCAAATGTGACATCCGCATTTTCAACATCTTCAAGCAGTTCCCCAAATTGTTGATTTTGATTCAGGGATGTGAATATAGTGCAATCTAGGGCCTTGAATAGCAGAAACCACAACCCCAACTCTCCTAAAGCAAGGGGATGGATCAGAAATCTCTCCTAAATCTGCATGTTCCTCTAAATCTGGAAGGGTATCTCTGTAAATAAAGTCAAGGGATTCTCCACACAGAGGCAACTCAAGGGATTCTCCACGCAGTCTTAACGCAAAGGTCACACCAACTTAGGGTTCAAGGTAACCCTCGACACTCGACCAACTCCATGTTCAAGAGAGCAATCACTAAGACACATCGAAACAAGCCCTAAGTCCATTATCTGAGTTATCTTCTTCAGGCTAGACCAATGTGGCTCGAGATCTACGTCTCTCCTACACATTGGCTTCGTTCTTCCATGCCAATTCCATGGACATGAAAGAAATCACCAAGACACATCGGAACAAGCCCTAAGTCCGTTATCTGAGTTATCTTCTTCAGGCCAGACCAATGTGGCTTGAGATCTACGTCTCTCCTACGCATTGGCTTCGTTCTTCCACGCCAATTCCATGGACATGAAAGCATTAATTTTCAAGACTCTGCAGTTATGAAAGCAAATTAGAGCTTACTATTCGATGGGGGATATTGCCCTATCTCAGCCCTCAGCCCGACAGACAAATGAGAATGTGAGTTTAAAGGATTACAGGATTAATAACTGAACCGATACATCCGTCGCTTAACCGACACAATATTATTGTGGATAGCAAACTTTAGTCTAGATTTATTTGTTTAATTTTCTCAATTCAACAACCGCGCCGTCGCTTAACCGACATTTAAGAGAATATCCGTCGCTTAACCGACGGGTATGAGACTAACCGTCGCTTAAGCGATGCTTATGACCACAATTTTAAAAAAAAATTGAACTTTGTGATTTTTGGTAGGTTTAAAAGAAAAAATCCACGCGCCGTCGGAAGTAACCATCGGATTTTGGATCGAAATGTAGTAGTGGTACTCACACAAATCTCTTTGCTTACAACACTCACTCAACTTTGCCTCAATACCAGAATTCAATCCAACAGCATAAGGATGCTCTCCTTGGTCTCTCTTCACATAATCCATGAAGCCTTCTTTTATAGGCCAAGGGAGGCTCATATGAGATGAGATATTTTGGGAAGAGGATAGGGAATGATCCCTATGGGATAGGAGGTCGAGTTCTATCTCTTCCTAACATATAGGAACATCCTCCATGAGAGATTCCGCTTGGAATCTTCTTGAAACTTCTCATTGTTCCTTTTAAATCCTATTGGTGCTTCTTGCAGTGAGGGTATGTGTGTCGATGCACTTTGAAAACAAGGTATAGGCACCACTGGAGCCTATTTTCAATGAACAAGGTTTTCCACCCCTCTATGACACTCCGTCATAGAATAAATGGTGTGTTATCCAGTCTAAGAGTGGGAAAAAATGTCCAAAAGAATCCTTACCCAAGTGCTTTGAGGGATTTGAGGCATCGGTGTAGATTTTAGGTGAAATAGAATGCCCCCAAAATTATGAAGCTATAGGGATGTGATAGGTAAAATACTTTGCTAGAAATCGATCTGGTATCAGAGGAAAAGAGAGATGAGTTTACATTCGATATAAGACTAGTAACTAACTTATGTGACTCAATCATGGTTGCATACCAATATATTGCAGATCCATGAGGATGACTATGTCATGGCTACTAAGAATACACTATAGATCCATGAACAATAATGTTGAAAACATAACATGGATATAGAACATACAAAGTAGATACATGTTATCCAGATGCAATACTGAACACATCCACCAAACATACAATGTGGATCCATGTCACGACTTCAAATAATCCTCTGTCACAACTTCAATATAGCTAGATTTTAGATGAAAACCTAACCATTCAGGGTCTTCATTCCAATCCCAAAATGATACAATTCTATCCATGTGAATAGATGTCTTGATGTGGAACATAGTAGAAACCACTTGATTACCAGTCATTGATGTATATTCTTAACAAGTGCGAGGGAAATCACCATTGATTTCAATGATCCCCAAGGTATCCCAGTACATTCTGCCAAGTGTGAATAAAGTTTTTGGAGTTGAACAGTTGATAGAATCTTCCAATCAGAGGTCATTTATGAAAACCTACTATTGAAAACGAGGAAAACTTCCATTGAGGCATGCAGGCTTGAAGGTACTTGTCTTGGTTTCTAAGTCTAATTCCATGATGATGTGTTAAATTCAACAGGAATAGACTCATCGAAGGAGGGCCATGATGTTTCCCCCATCATCGACATGAAACATGGAATAAAATTTTATTTTGAGGTGATGAAACAACCATGAGACTGACTCAGAGACGACCAAATTTGAAAGAAGGTAAAGTTACTGAAGAGGTGCATTGTGTTAGATTTTAAACATTAAGCTAGCATTTCATTAGGATCTTTAACTGAGAGAACAACAAGCACAACAATAAAAAAAAAGAGAAAATTAACACAATGTTTTTCCTTAGGGAAACCATAAATGGAGAAAACCCTGCAACTTCCTCAGAGATAGAATCAACACCAAAGCGAAACCCAAAAACAGGAAGATGATCTCCCAATAGCAGCAACCTCTTTCTTCCTTGCCCCAGTGTCTTTCACTTCCTCAGCTATGCGCTACAACTGAGTGTGAGTGAGTGTGTGATAAATAGAGAGGCTAGCTCTCTATTTATACTAATTCCTGAATTGACTAAAGCCAACTAGGGCCGACTTCACTAGGTGAGTCTAGTAACCCTAGTGCCCCGAAACTGTGCGAACTTTAACCCTTAGACAATAGGAGAGTTAACCACCTTGACTTGACATGACTTGTTTACATTAAAGAAACTTCCTGATAGGAACATTGGGGTATGACATGACTCAAGTACATTACAAATACATCTCGGAATAAACATCGGGTTACAATACATAAGAAATACAGGTGAATACATTCTGAAGTTACAATTACATAGGAAGATCTTTATCATGAAGCATTTCTCTTGCAGCTTCCATGATAGTTCTATTATTCCTTTCTACAACCCCATTCCATTGTGGATTATAAGGAGTGGACAACTCCCTCTTAATCCCCGATTCTTTACATAAGTCTTTGAATTCATTTGATGTGAATTCTCCGCCATTATTTGATCAAAAGGTCTTGATCTTCTTTTCTGTGTTGTTCTCGATCAAGGCTTTGAATTCCTTGAACTTGCTGAAAACTTCATCTTTGTTCTTCATGAAGTAAATCCATGTCTTCCTAGAAAAATCATCAATGAAAGAAACATAGTATACATACCCGCTTAGTGAACTTGATGACATTGGTTTGCATACATCGGAGTGGATGATTTCCAAGATTCCGTTTGCCTTGATCTCGCTAGTTGGAAATGTCTTCTTTGTATTCTTTCCTTTCACACATCCTTTGCAGACCCCTTCATGTTTTGCTTGGATTTCTGGAAGACCTTCAATAGCTTTGTGTGCAAGTGGTAGTGCTCTATAATGCACATGTCTTGAAGCCTTCTATGCCAAAGTTCATTTGGCTCTACTGTGTCATGGACCATAGCTTGTTCTGGATGGCCCTTCAGTTTGTATAAACCTCCTTCTTGTTCTCCAATCACTATTGCATCATCAATAGTCTTTCCTCTTGGCCACATGAGGACTTGGCCATCTACAAATGAAATCCTCATGCCTTTTGCATCCAATGATGATATGGATAGAAGATTCTTCTTCAATCCTGGTACAAACAAGACATCCTTCATTTTTATAGACTTTCCGGAGTCTAGCTTGTAGGAGGATTCACCACTACCTTTTATGGGATATTGGTAGTCATCCCCAAGATTCACCTTATGGGGTGAATTATGTTCAGATAGTTTCTCAAAGGATTCCTTAAATCCTGTCATGTGTTTGGAAGCCCCACTGTCAATAAGCCAATCTTTGCTTCCATGAGTGACAGTTCCCGGAGATCAAAACATATTCATCTTCACTTGAAGAGTCATCACTTTCTTGTTTTACCCTCTTCTTTGGAGGATCATCATCCTCAGCAGTGTGAGCATGATGTCTTATTTTGTAGTTCTTATTCTTCTTCTTGTATCCATTCATATTCATGGGACAATTTCTAGCAAAGTGTCCTAATTCACCGCATGTATAACATCTGAGTCTGGATGAATCCCTTCTTACAGGATTGTTTTTCTAATGAGAATGCTTACCTTGGTGATGATGATTTTCCCTTATTCCTTTCTTGGAGTGCACTGTGAGAGATTGATATTCACTTCCCATCTTTTCTTCTTGAGCTGCTATCTGTTGAGAATATTCTTCCCACAGTATACTAAACTTTACTAACTTCTTCCTAGCACAGATTCCTTGGATGAAAGAATCCCATGACCTAGGGAGGCCATTCAATGTTGTCATCACAATTTCTGCATTCTCCGCTTCTTCATCTACTGCTTCCAACTATTCTTTGATCTTGGAGACCCTTGTAAAGTATGACTGGATGGTCTCCTCATTCTGTATCTTGACATTATTCAACTGGTTCCTTAGAGTCATCTTCCGAATGTTGTTCTTCCCTTCAAATAGTTTGGTTAGGGCATCAAACATGGCTTTAGGTGTCTTGAGTGAGGACACCTATGGGATGAGGTGATCCTTGATAGAATATACAATGATCCTCTTTTCCATAGCCAATTTCTTCTTATGTAAGGCCTTGGCCTCATCTCCCTCTAGAACTGGAACCTCCTCATGGATGTAGGAGTCTATCTTATTTTCTTCCAGGACCAGGGAGATCCTATACTTCCAAGCTCGGAAGTTACCAGATCCCTGAATCTTTTCATCAAGCTTGGAATGATGAGACATCTTAACTGAGAACCTCAAATGGAAATACAAAAGATTTAGATCTTACCAGGTCAAGATGTTGGATCTGGATTTGGAGCTGAAATCCTGCAGTGCTGGTTCAGGAGCAGATTAGGGTTTTTCTTTTTTGAAGTTTTGTCCAACCAAATGCTTTGAATTTGAGCCCTAACTTCTATTTTGGGGAGGATATCAATCCATGCTTGGGCTCATTGAAAAATTCCTCTTCTGTGAAAAGCCCTAATTTTCGGCAGCAGTGTCAGGTCCAAAAGTGAAAAACCTCGTAATTGGATTCTACTTCAACAGAAAGATGCGCCCTAGGGAGGAGATTTATTCCACCCTACTTTTGATGAAAATCTGTGGAGAGAGATCCACAAAATAAGAATCCCTAGTTCCCGTAGTTGCACAGTGTCTTCTTCTCAAGTTAGCTCTGATACCATGTTAGATTTTAAACATTAAGCTAGCATTTCATTAGGATCTTTAACTGAGAGAACAACAATCACATCAATCAAACACAAGAGACAATGAACATAGTGTTTTTCCTCAGGGAAACCATAAATGGAGAAAACCCCATAACTTCCTTAGAGATAGAATTGACACCAAAGTGAAACCCAAAAATAGTAAGATGATCTCTCGACAACAGTAACCTCTTTCTTCCTTGCCCCAGTGTCTTTCTCTTCCTCAGCTATGTGCTACAATTGAGTGTGAGTGTGTGATAAATAGAGAGGCTAGCTCTCTATTTATACTAATTCCCGAATTGACTAAACCCAACTAGGGTCGACTTCACTAGGCGAGTCTAATAACCCTAGTGCCCCAGAACTGCAGGGACTTTAACCCTTAGACAATAGGAGAGTTAACCACCTTGAATTGACATGACTTGTTTACATTATAGAAACTTCTCGATAGGAAAATCGGGGTATGACATGACTCAAGTACATTACAAATACATCCCGGAATAAAAATGAGGTTACAATACATAAAAATACAAGTGAATACATTCCAAAGTTACAATTACATAAACACATTGCAGAAGAGACATCCTTTGAACATGTTACAGCACGAGAAATGAAGTGGTAGCATTGAATCAACGAGATGAAAACCAGATCTAATGCAAGGATATGGCAATGCATTCTTTGAATTGAATCAAAGGAGTTATATGAATCACAAAAATGGATTGACTCAAGGACAATATGAATACCCAACTGTTTGGAAATTAAAATGTAGACACATGCCATGTTCAAGGGTGGACTATGAGCTGCCATTAATACAAATTAAAAGATGTTTCCCATTCCCTTAAATTCCCCATCATGAAGGATGAGTGCCTCTTTTCATTTTTACGAGTTCAAAGAGGGTAACAAACACTCTTTTTATCTCATCAGATGATGAGTCCATTCTCATATGTTTTACGAACCTGAGAAAGGAGGGGTTCGTTCCCAGAACAAGTCCTTCATCATTTGATTTCATGAGTCCGATGAAAGAAAACTCATTTTTTGTTTCATGTTTAGAGAGTTTGAAATGACCAAAAAGAGTCCATGGTGGACTTTTTCGTAAATTTAGTCCCCGAGGCCCGAAAAAGTATAAAATGATGCCCAGGAGAACTCTTCTAGTTGCGATTAACTACAGTGTAAATTTTTTGTAAAGAAGTATAATCGATCTGAAAAATGGGTCAAAAACCATCGATTAGCTGATCATTCAAATACTTTTACAAGCATGAAAGAATCAAGTTCGCTTGGTGATATTTTCATGTTTAGGGAGCCAGAAAAGAGCTTAAATGTGACTCCATAAAAGGTCCTATTTTTCATAATCAAATTTTAACGAGTCTGAAAAAACAGAAAAAGTGCACTCGATACCTTTTTACTGGGATTTTAATGAGCATGTCAAAGGTATGAAAGATGCTCGGTACTTTTTCACCTTAGCTCGGAGTGTGAAAAATATGAAAGAAACTCATAACATAGCCAAAATGCGTCATAAATGTGACCTGAAATATTCAAAAATGAAGTTAGAATCAATTCACTATGAAAACTATAAAAAAAGTTTGGTAAAACCCCTAAAATTTTAAATATTTGATTTATTATTTTAAATAAAAAAAACAAAAATTGATATAAAAAGAGGTGAATAGTAAATATTTTTACCATTGTGATTTTTACCTTAGTGCAGGAGTGAAAATGATAGAAACAAGTTGATTTTCAACTGAATATTATGGGAGTTCTAGATCACCTCTGCTCGAACCGCTTGGACTAGGTAGGAGCTAACCTTCATTCCTTTAATTTCATGGTGCATTTTTTTTATTCCAATTCCATTTTTTGAGTTTTTGGAGCAATTTCCCAAAGGGACAAAGCATACCCAAGGCGAGATATTCTCCCTTTTGGGGAGATGCATCAATGCACCTCTTCAAAGAGGTAAAGGCGCCTAAGGTTCTCTGTCATCAAAGGGAAACAACATCGGCACTCTGTTCTCCCAGAGAAAGTGCGCCAACGGCTAGGGACTTCAAAAAATTCAAGAAATAGCCAACCTCATGCCATTTTTTCTTATTTTAATGGTTTCAACATGCTTTTAATAGGTGTGTAAATTGTTTTGGAAGGAGAAACTGAGTGCAAAATGGTTATATGGAAAGAGAGACAACATGAGTTGGATGGCTTACAAGCAGGTAATGACCCAATGATCGTGAGGGCCCTCCATGAGTCTGGCCTCCTCAAATTATTCAGAATACTAGGAATGAGGGTGCATGTTTGTTTACTAGAGAACATGATTTCTTGTGGGATCCAGATCAACAACACTTTGTGGTTGGGACTCGTAATTTGATGATAGATGTGGAAGACATATTTTTCTTAATTGGTTTGTTCCATAGAGTAAGACCAGTAGTATTTACAGGACCACGAGGTGGTGATAAATTTGTGGATGACTTGATCGATGATCACTGCTCAGTGGGGAATCATTTAGTAGGTGGGAAATCCCTATCAAGCACATAGTATACAAGCCTTTTAGGACCATGGCATTCACAATTGAGAAGGTTGTCGACACCGTATCGACTGACCTAACTACACGGGCCCATATGGTGTTTGCCATAGAATTCATGGCTCCTACAATCTTCAACTAGAGTGAGGGTTACCTGGTTAGTTTGAAAGACCAGTTGACCAAATACATGAGAGGGAAGTTGAAGCAATTAGGCTATGGAGCGATAGTGGTGTCCTTTTTTTCGGAGAGAGTACCATTGATGAGACCCCAGGTTCCATTTAGTAGGTTGGATGTCAAGGATACTCGAATGAGAAGGTGGGTGGATGCCATGGCACACCATGGTGGTGGTGGAGGCCCCAAAGTTACCTACGGGTTGGTATTTTTCTGTTGGCTGAGAAGCCAAATATTGATGGTAGAGGATTATGCCTATGCAAAGACTGACTTCAAAGATGATCTCGACCTTCCACTCCTAGAAGGATAGCAGTGGGATGATCGAGGTAAGAAAGATACCACTATACATGTTTTTTCTGTATTTTAATTTCATATTTTATTTTTATGATGTAATGCTGAGATATGCAAAAAATATTTATGTAGACATAGGTCCTTCTCATCTAGCATGGGATTCACCTATAGAGAGGTGAGGAGTATTCAGAACATAGATGCAAATGAGGAACTCAAAGAGATAGACGAGAACCTCTAATGCTTAAATTGTAGGGATTCTTGATATCTCTATTGACGATCTACCCAGGCACTACCAACTCCATACTATAGGATTCTTGGGTTGTTTCAGGAGACTACTTCATTGATTAGCTCGGGATGTGATGTGTTATCATGAGCACGAGGATTAACCCATAGTGGCTCCCTCATTTTTGTATTGTATCTATACTGAAATATTCTTAAATTCAGTTCTTTCCCTATGTATATGTATTTTGAAATTATGATACTTCCATATTTTGGGTGATCTGAAAGCTTATGGCTTCAACCCTTTTTGTATCTCAGCTTTAATTTTTATAGATATATGAAATTATTTATTTACAGATGTGTTGGCAAATGTGATATGTGAATGAATTCCTACTATGAATCCAATGCATGAATTTTACGTTAAAATGAATTTAAATATGAGCAAGATACCAATCTAAGAAAAAAATTGCTAAGGAATCTGCCACAGCGTTTAAATGTCTCGGGATATGCTGATAATAGACCTTCTCAAAATACCTTTCTAAAATCCTCACTCTTTGGAATGCACGAAGGAGTAGGGGGTTTCAGGTGGTGTAGACTCAGTTTAATTGATGTACCAACTTTGAGTCTAGGTAAATGCTAATCTCTCTTATAGCATTAGCCAAGGCTTCAGTCAACAAACCAATCACCACATGATGCTCTGTGAGATTGTTTGTAATGGGACCTAAACAAGTTTCTCTTGAACTCACTAGATCACCTGTCGGAGAGTACAATATCTAGGCTTTCGACACAAGATTCAAGGTGTAACGATTAGCACCATCTGTGAAACCAGCATAGGTGGTCATCTATTCATTTTAAACATAGGACTACATAAGTAGGGTTTTGAAAAATACCAGATGTATTTACATCTTGGGCACACATAGGCATAGCCTTATCCAATTTATTGAAGTAATCTACGACTACAATGATGTAGCCATGCCCCTTGGCTGAGGTAGGTCTACAATGCACAAAAGCTATGTCCCATTTTGCAAAAGGGCCAACTGCTATGATAGGATGTAACGAATCAATATGGGTGCACTTTTTTTATGTGAATAACTGACAAGGAGGGAATTTTTTGAAAGTTTCAATGCAATCCTTAAAGATCGAGGTCCAAAAATACCCAGCGTGTAAGATTTTCTGGGCAGTAGCCAACTCATAAAGATGACCGCCACAGGATCCAGAATGGAAATCATTTAAAAAAATCTCAGCCTCCTCATGAGTGAGACAACGTCGTAATATGGGTACCAAGGCCATGATGGTATAAGGTGTCATTGATAATGCGGTAGTATTTGGCATGGTGGCAAATGTGATAATGTTCATCCCATGTTGCATTGCGCTCAAATCGTTGTGTCTGGAGATAGAGAATTTAATATCCATACCAGGTGCTAGACGTACTAATGAGGAACAAGGATTCATCAGGAAATGAATCAATGGGCTCTATTCCCTCAATAATACGGGGAAGGTCACACATAAGCTAGGCGAAGATGAGATACTTATTAGAACTAGATTTGGAAAATCCCAACTCAAATTCTTGGAGAATGACAATCTAGCATGAGTATTTTCTCCCACTTACTTGATGAGTTAAGATATAATACATGGGGTTAGAATCTACGTATACTGTGGTTGTGCGGACAAAAATGTAGTGACGGAACTTCTGGACCACGATGATCATGGCTAGAGCAAGTTTCTCCACATGTGAATATCTATTTTCAGATTCTAAAGTACTCTTACTCAAATAATAGATCACATGTTCATGACCTTGTTTATCCGTCTGAACTAAAACCATACCAATGGTTGATATGGATGCAACCACATACATGGAATCATTATTGGAATAATTTGGTGTTTGTAAGATAGGTGCATGTGTGATAGCATGTTTGATATTATTGAATGCATGCTACATCAAGTCATCCCAAATGAAGGGGGTGTCCTTCTTCAGTAAGTGCATGAAACCATGTGTTTTTTCAGCATAATTACAGCCAAAATGACGTAAAAAGTTTTCCTTCCCTTGCAAACTTTGGAGTTTGGTAATGTTCATTGGGGCAGGTAAGGCCAATATAGCTTTGATCTTTAGAGGGTCTATGTGGATGCCATCCTTGGACACAATAAAACCAAGCAGTCAGCCAGTATCAACACAGAAAATACACTTGTGTGGATTTAATCAGATATTATAGTGGCGACATCTGATAAAAATGGCTCTCAGATCATCAACATGGTGATCTCGGTGCTTCGAATGAGATGGAAGGTTGTCAATATAGGGTTACACAATTTGTTTTATGTCGTGTAAAGAATATGACATGGATAATTGGAAGATAACGCTAGCATTCTTCAAACCAATAGGCATCTTTCTAGAGGTGAAGGTTCCCCATGGGCAGATAAAATCTGTCTTGTGTTGATCTGATGGGAGTATCTCAATCTGATTATAGCCAAAAAATCCATCTATAAATGAAAATATTACACTTCCAGCATAGTTATCGATGATTTGATCGATGTACGAGGTGGGGAAGTTGTCCTTAGGACAAGCCCGATTCAAATCCTAAAAATCAATACAAACCCTAATAGTACCCTGCTTTTTATTGACAGGGACTATGTTAGACACCCATTTAGTCAAAGGCATGTGGTAAATAAAACTAGCCTTAAGAATTTTTTCAATCTCTTCCTTAATGGTGGTTACTTTCCTTGGATGTACTTGACGTAGCCTCTTGCAAACTGGCTTGGTACTAGGGTAAGTATTAATCTTGTGAACTACGATTGAGATATCTATCCCTGGAATTTATTCATAGGTTCAAGCAAAAATAACTTTGAATTCTTTAAATAAGGTTGTATAAGACTGTATCTATGAAGGGTTGGAGTTATTTTCTATATGGATGTTATCTTGGAATTCAGGTTTCACTGATATATCAACAAGAATGTCTTGGTAATGTTACTTAAATTATCATCAGACACAACATCACGGGTGAGTATTGGGGGCTGAGGATTATTTACTATATCAGATGAAATCTAAAGGAGCGTCAACAACTTCAATGTGAATGGAGACTGGTTTTCCCCCGAGTTCTATCTAGAGAGAGTGAAGCAATCCATAAGTTTGAAATCAACGACCAACAAAAGCATTTAATGTCATGGATGAATGGTTAATCTTGGGAGAACCGATAGCCATCCAATAGGATAAAGACATGACTGAAGTTGAGGATCCCTTGTCCAATACGGTATGATGGATTATCTTCCCAATATCTTTCGTGGACAATTGGAAAGCCAATTGATGGGAGAGACTAGATTTAAAATCATCAAGCTTGAAGGTGATAATGTTATTGTTTTCAGGATCCAGTGCTCCAAGAACTGATAGTAGATTATTCCATTGTGTAGGACATATTTGGAGTACCTCAAGAGTCAACATAGCGCACGGTGCTTGAGCCATATCTTCGACTATATTATAGTACTAGGTGGCACGTGCGTTAGGATTAAGTATGTATTTTTGAAGTGTACTCTTATGTGGGCATAGAATTGCATCAAGAGTAGGTTTTTCAATATGAAAAACACTAGTTGGAGGAGGAGTGGATGTTAAAGGTGTTCCAGGTGGAGCATTATCAATTTTATTTTCTGGAGTAGGGCCATAGCTTTGGGATCGAGTATTAATATTAACTTATTCACTTGACATCATTTTTACTTCATCTATGGAAGACGAAGAAGGCCCATGCAAGGATTGATCGTCAATCAATTGTTGTTTGTTAGGGAAAGGATATATAAGGACTACCAGGGCGGGG
>LPNX010142988.1:1588-33683 GCA_001517045.1 Pseudotsuga menziesii | reverse complement strand
TATATGTATATATATGTATATATATGTATATATATATATATATATATATATGTATATATATGTATATATATCTATATATATCTATATACATATATACATACATATATACATACATATATATACATATATATACATATATATACATATATATACATATATATACATATATATATATATATATATGTTGGAGGGAGGCGCACCTATCTGGGTTTTGTCTTGTAATTTTTATACATCTTATACAGAGGAAGTTTTGTTGGGATTTCTTCCCCATGAGGGTTTCCCAGGATAAATCTTTGTGTTCTTTTTGTAGTTGGCGTGTCTATATTTCAGTTATCCTTTTGTTTATGGTTATGTTGTTATGATGCTAAATGTTATAATATCTTATATAACCATTAAAACTTAACATGGTGTCATATCCACCCTAAAAGAAGTCTCTGTGTAGCCAAAACAATGCTACAGCTACAACTATTGAAGATTCGGGTTTCATGCTTGAAAAACCTAAAAGACTAAAACTAGTCATTTTGGTACATTCTCTATATCTAGAGATTGGAGAAGGGTCATGAGCTGAAACTTTTATAGACAAAAGATAAATTCCTGATGTACCCCATGTAAAAATTTCATCCTCATATTCGCTATATTCTAGGAGATATGATTCCTCCAAATCAGGGTTCCATCTCGTCCCAAGATTTAGCTTTAAATAGTTGACCTAGGGAGATTTGCTGAATATCGGGATACAAAGGTTTGAGTGAAATTTATCAAGATTTTACATATAAGGCACGGAATTTAATTTTTTTGGTAAAATTTTCAAACCCCGAAGGTGAAACAGTGACACGTGGCAGTCCATACAAGTTTTCTATGCTGAATAGTCTTGAAATAAGTCACCTTGGGAAAATTTGCATAAATACCAATTGATGAAACCAATTCTGATCTAACATGTGGTGTTGGAAAGAAGACAAAACAATATACCTTAGTGTGAAGTTTCAGACATAGAGGAGTATTAATTTTGGAGGTACCACAGAAACAATATCAGGAAATTCTGGAGAAGAAATTGAAGAAAACTAGGGCATCAGATATTTTGCAGTTCCGATCACAGTTTTGGGAAAATGAGTATGCTTCTCAGATCGCATTGAGGAGGCGCATAAATTCAATTAAATTTTAAAGATACATAATTTGAAAAATTATGGTTTCTCATTGAAACCCTGGGTCCACTGGAAGCAGAATTCCAGAAAAGCTTTCAAGCAAGCATGAGATTGAAGCAATCTCATTGGTCAAATAAGAAGTTGCAGATCCAGAAGGACATGAAGACAAAGCAAACAAATATAAGTATTTGAAATGTATTTCCTGTATATGCTATGTATTATGCATGATAGAATTTTTTCATTAATGACATTATACTACTAATATGCATGTTATGGGGAAGTAGCACATGGTGCTATACAACTCTCTATTGCTACTTATCTAGAATGAAACCTCTTTGCTGACATATTGAATTAGTGCACAATCTCAATGATGTCATGGCAGAGATGGAAGGAATTCAGAAAATTTCTGTGAGATATGGATGAATGTTGTATTGGATAAAATAGTTGCATGATACATAAGAATTTGTCTTTTTGCATATGTCCTCTGAAATGGCTCTAACCATGCAACTGGTGCATTTGACTTGTAGGAAAGGTCGTGTAAAACTTCCTACAAGAAAAGGAGGATGCGACTTGTTCCACAGAATGAGTGATGAAAATTCAATATTCACTCCAATAAACATGAACCTGAATCTCCCAGGGTCAGAGACACCGTGACGAAAGAAAGAGATTCAGAGAGCGGTAGATCCACCTCAAGAGATGAAGACAATATTGGGCACGAGAGATAATTCAATATGAAGTATGGAGGGATTTTCAAACCAAAGCAAGAGGCTTTAGATACACTTTAGTTGTGTGACACACTTGGGTGACATCATTGATGCAAACCCTTCCAGCTATGGAAGAAGCTACTATCAAAGAGTAGCATTTGATCATGGGGAATGATGTCTAGGATATGGTTCTGAGACCTGAAGGGAAGTTTGTAGTGTCTTCCATATGGATCTACAAGAATAATTTGACAAAGAAAGGTTCGTGGTTTGTCTAAAAAAGAATAGACTATGGCGGTACATACTCTATTGACCAGACACACTTCTCCAGTAGAAGTATATATCGAGAAAAGAACCACTTGTACAGAATAGGATTTGTACAAGCTCAGAAGGGACCCATAGATAAGCATATCCAGGAGCTTGAAAGATCACCTAGAGTGACGAATATCTTAACCTTTTCTACAAGTTTGAAGATGAAAACCTATAGAAGATAACAAGCTCACAGATGGGTGTAAGAGGAAATTTTCGACAAAGTTCAAGATAAAGGGATCTTAGTATCTAGTAACCTGAGATAGATACATAGTAGCAGAGGATGCTACTTGTCACTCCAGTACATAATGCAGAGGGAAGATGATGCTTCGCTTCAGGGGGAGTGACTGCAAAATATCTGTGAGTTCAACATGGTACAACATGATGGACAACTTCCAGATGGACTAAGGCTTTACCAATAGTAAAGTGGGTTCCAATATTCAAGGTTGAATGCAGAAGACTAGCATATGTCGATGACCTAACATAATGAATGTTGGTAGGTGGTTTTGAGATTAGTTAGTTGTGCAGCATTGCAGATGTTGTGCAAGTTCAAATATGTTGTGCAAGGTGAAAGTTGGCATGCAAGCAAGAATAACTATATTTTATGTATTTTGGTCATATTTTGTAGATTTGGGCCACATTATGTGGATTGTGGTCATTATTTTATAGATTTTTTTAGGAAGTTGACTTAAGTGGACCACCAGTGACCAATGTCAAGGTGTAAGCCTATAAGTAGATCTAGGATTGTGAATGTTGATATGCTTTCGGAAATTATCTGTGGAGATATCTTTTGGAGCATCTATGATCTTGAACTATTTTTGAGAATTTGTGTTTTGTTGCAAAGGTTGATATGACATGATGGATATTGGATAGAAACATTGTGTCATTTTTTTATCTTTCTATTTTCCTATTTTCTGCAATGTGAATGAAAATGTGCTATATATATGTGAATGATGCGATGCTTCTCTGTGCTAAATGATGTTGTCTTAGTAGATCTATTTATGCTTCAATGTATCTGTTGTGATCTAAGTACATAGATCTAATACATTGAATGATGATATGACTTGATGAATCTGAAACCGTTAAGTAATGTTGCGCTGAGTTGATGGTAGATGTGCGCAGTCCTCCTTCATACTGCGGAAACTTGGTTTTGAAAGTTCTCCCTTGAATGCCTTGGGTGAGAATTCATCTACTTTGTAGGTGTTGTTGGACGAGGTAAAACCTGTCTGGGTCGGTGCTCAAGGAGATATTTGTGTTTTGGGTGTCAACAGAGAGTGAAACCCTATCAACTGAGGTTGTGTCAACAAATGGTTCTGTTGTTGGGACCTTAGTGCGACTGGGAAGGAGGACATGTTGTGGCATCCGACGAGACGGGAAATCCAATATTGGTTTGACCAAAAGGCATGGGAATTTGCTGAGAAACAGAACCAGAACCCTAGAGTAACAACACAAAATTGGTTGGAGAGGAACCTATATTCTTATCTGTACGAGTGCTTCTTTGGTGAATTTATGATCATTTTGTACGAGTGGTTGGCGCGATTGATATATTAAAAGACAAATTTCCAAGGAGGTGAACCAACTAGCTGGACTCCAAAACTGATCCAACAGTTGTGGGAGGTAGATAACAAAGAAAAACGGGTTGTTGAAGTTTGGCTTGACAAAATATTGGAGGGCTACATCACTGAGTTCGCGGTTGATACCGTTAAATCTTACATCGACGCAGAAAGGGAGTTCTTCAATGGGACACAAGGTAGGTTTCTTTTTTCTTTGCAATTGTCTATTAAGATGATCATCTATGAAAAAATCATATTGAAGATGAACTCCACCAAGTAGAACTCCGGTGTGCGGAGGCTACGGGTATCGCCGAGATGAGGGTTGGATGGAATGATACAGGGTAGATGGATGGAAGTTACGATGGGACTGTGAGGGAATATGAGGAAGGAAGTGGTATTATGAGAGGAGTAGAAAGGTTTCAACAAGAGAAGAGGTAGAGGATAGGAGAGAGTCCTATTGCAACCGAGACATGAGGCTGCGAAGGAAGACCACACGGGATGAAGGATATGACTAGGCTATGCCCGAAACCGAGGAAAGACCATCCCAAAGAAACAACGTACCCACACCTTTTTTCATTGCACCACACTCTGGAAGAAACATAATTTTGACACCAACTTGTACGACATGTCAACAACACTCTAATACTAGCGGATCAACGACTGTAGGAAGGAGGCATGGGATGGCAGGAGATGATGTGAAGTTACCCCTGTTTCATGGGAACAAGACTGAGTATCCTGAGTAATATTGGTTCCTGTGTGAGGAAGTATGGACTGTCAAACAAACTCTAGATGATGATGTCAAGAAGGGCCAATTGGCGACGACCCTTCGAGGTTGCGCACTGGATTGGTTCGTCAATTTTGTGCAAGTTCCTACAGGTACTCCAGTGAAGACTCTAGTTGAAATTAGAAAGGGATTGATTGAAAAGGTCAGAAAACCAAAATCTGAGGCACGATATATCACAGAATTGAAGAAGATTATGCAGTATCCAAATGAAACTATGTGGGATTTCGATCATCATTTCAAAACATTAATGGAAAGCGTTAGGTTCAAGATGAGTGATGTCCAGCATAAATAAAGTTTCATCACATCGTTAGTATCTCATATAAAACTGCCATTGATGCATCAAAAGATTGCTACATAGAGCGAGCCTCTAGAGATCGCGATGAAGTTGGAAGCTTCACCTTATGGAAAGAATACAGTCGATATGAACTAGATTCAAACACAATTGGTGAATATGACACTCTAGTTGCAAGATATTAAGAAGGGAAAAGAGCATCGTGAGGAACTTTGGTGTACTCGATGTCACGCAAAGGGGCATCATAAGGATCAATGCCCAGATTTCTGAAACTACTTATTGTCGACAGTTCCAAACCCATTAAGTCATGGAAGTATGTCATGGTGTCGTATCTTCCAAGTTTATGGGCATCTACATGAATATTATGGATATATGCAGAAGATGGTCATGAAGCCGACGAATTTATACTACACATTTTGTCAGTCTGTTGGGCATAAGGATAAGGATTGTTGCACATATTATTTACTCTAGGAAATAATAATGGAATGTACTATGTGAAGGGGGAATACCATAGAATGTTGTAGCAACCACAACAGCAGCCACAGGTGGTATAGGCACCACCTCAACCACATTTTGCACCATAGCCACAAATGCGGATGCATCTTGTGCCGCAACTGCAGATGTAGTTTGTACTGCAACCATAGTTTGTGAAACAAATGCAATATAATCATATACAAATGGCTCAGTCAGAGCCACAATATAATCAACCACAGCAGTATGTCCAGCAGCAACAGAATCCCCCGCAGCAGCAATTCAATCAACCGCAGTATTAGCAGCAAGAAGGATTCCGTGGAGGATTCTGTGGAGGCCGAGGTCGAGGTTTTGTTCGAGGAGGAGGACGAGGGCATAGACCAGTGCAATGTTATAATTGTGGAGTTCTGGGACATTATCTGAAAGATTTCCCACAATTGCAGGCATAGTTTACTTATTGTATCATTTTTTACCACACTGTTGAGAACTGTCCACCACTGATCACGAGGTGGCAGGAAGGAAACGTATCGTAGTTGCAGAACCAGAACCAGCTGTAGAACCAGAACCAAATTCAACATCATAACTAGAATGAAAATCAGAATGTGAACCCACCAATGAATCCACCACTGAACCAGAACTAAGGGTCGGCATTTGCGATGATCTCAGCAGAGACCAGGATGCAGGATGCTGATGTTGCTCGTAGAGGTTGAACGACAGGAGAAGATAACCCATTTCCAAAAATACAATTGGATGGAAAGAAGAAAGTGTATTTTAATGTTGACGGTGAGAGGGACACATTCTGTGACCATGTGATGCGATAAGAAGAGATTCGGGTAAGTTGCTTGTTTATGAAATGCCAAATTCTTTTGATTCAACTTTTCTAGCAGGTCCATCATGACAACATGGTACCTTGCAGAACTTATTTGAAAGGTTTCTGTTGCTAGAAATATATCCTAATGCTCTCGCTAATATTGAGAATCTATTGCATCGACTGGACAAGGGACAAAAGGAGTCAGCAGTGAACTCTTTACATGAGAAAAAGATGGGAATGAATATTCAGATTGGGGAATATGAGGTAGATTCAGTCATCTTGGATCTAGGCTCATACATCAACATTCTAACAAAGTAAAGATGGAATAATATTGGGATCCCACCACTGAGTTGGTCTCCTGTGCAGCTGTGACTGGCTAATTAGGCTGGAGTAAGACCGATTGGGTGAGATCAACACCTAGAAGTGGAAGTTGAGGCGATGAAGACTTATGCTGATTTTGATGTTATTGAAGTTGTTGATTGTGGAGGTTCATATCCCTCACTATTGGGGATTGGAGGGGCCAATGATAGTTTGGTAGTAATCAATTTTAAGAAGCACATGATGACCTTTGAGAACCGCGACATCAGATTCATAGCTCCGATGGATCCAACTAAAGGATGAAGGTATGTTGAATCGGTTAGGGAAGAAGCCATAAGAGGATGGGATCATGCATATAACATTTTAGAGGATTACATCCATCTGACTATCGACAATGAAATCGGTTGGCACATTTCTAACTCTGCGTCCTCAGACTTTGATGATGCTTTAGAAAACTAAAATATTCGGATGCATGAGGTATCGATTTGGAAGTGTGGCATGATTACTCAATTGTTGTGTTGAGTTGCAACTGAGACTGTTGAGTTACCAGTATATGAAGGAATTCCTAATTTGTGTGAGTTTCTAGTTTAATTTGAGGATAAAATGTCAAAACTGCAGTGATTATTGGTGTTGGATAAAGCGTTGAAGGCTACTCCAGCATGATGGTGGGTGACACATAAGAATTCGATCAATGGTGTAAGTTTTAAACCTGTGCAAAGAAGTAAAGCATACAGATTATTTTAAGCAAAATAGATATCACAACACATCATTCACACATAAACACAAAGATTTACCATGGAAACCCTTAACTGGGAAAAACAGAAAACCTTGGAGCCACACCTCCTATTTTCTCTTCATTACATTATGAAATCCTCACAATACAAACTATAGGTATTCTGCAACATCCAAATACCCTAATCCGTTAACCCAGATTGGAAAAAGACTCCAATCCCTTAACTCGGATTAAGTTACATATATTTAGACAAATTCTAAAAATAGCCACAAACAGATATAAATAGCCATAAAATCTATAAATAGCCAAAAAAATTTGCTCGTTGCGCTTGCATCGGAAATGGCCTAGCGGCCATTTCTGTCGAAGGTGCCTTTGGGATCGCTGAGCTGTAACACTGACATGCACACCTCCCCTTAATATGCACATGCAAAGAATATAACATATACCCAAAAAATGGGTGGTCACAATGTCAAATATTGATGAAAATTCACTTTGGAAACACAGAAGAGTACCACGTCGGAAGGTATGATGGGTGCAACGAACCTGGTGATCATTTGATCGAGTGTCAAACCTTGTGGGCATTGCGACCAAAGGATGAATGGGTCTATGATTTTCTCCACATGTTGTATTAGATGCCACAATCATGGTATGTATCAGCCGAGTTGTGCAGAGAAATCACTACTTGGGAAGAGTTGACGATTTGCTTCAATCACGCCTTCAATTTTGCGAATACCAATATGGCTATTCATAGTGCACTACAACACATCCATGACATTGTTATGAAGATAGTTCTAGTTGCATATCTGGTGGATCTGCATTAGATGTGTCCGATGCAATCGATGATGGAGTGTTACAATGTGACAAGAGGACCAGATGATGGAGATGATCCATGAAATATCAATATTCCAGAGACATAAGGGAATCAGGATGTCATAGCACATGATGTATCGAATATGCAATGAATCAACCATTGAAAATTCGGAAGGTCAACATCAGGACAGAGGAGAATCCAAAGTTTACGAATGTTAGGGACTACTGGGGTGAAGAAACCATAGCAAAGATCATAGATCTATTGCATGAATTCCAATATTTGTTTCCTACAAAAAATTTTGAGATGAAGGGGATACTGGGAGATTTGGGAGAGATGAATATCCCTTTAAAACCAAATGTGAAGCCCATGTAGCAGCGCTCGTATCACTTGAATCCGCAATACAAGGAAAGAGTCAAAGATGAGCTCGATAGAATGTTGGATGTTGGGATAATAGAAATGATTGGGGAATCATAATGGATCAGTCCCATGGTAGTGCAAGACAAGAAGACAAGGGAAGTTTGGATTTGTGTCGACCTTAGAAAATTGAATGATGCGTCTCTACATGATCCATTTTCGACACCATTCACTGATGAGGTGCTAGAAGGAGTGGGCAGTCAAGAAATTTACTCATTCATAGATGGCTTTTCTGGCTATCACTAAATCAAGATTGTTAAAGAGGATCGCCACAAGACAACATTTGTTACTAAATGGGGTTGTTTTCAGTACACTGTGATTCCCTTTGGACTGAAAGAATGCACCTACGATATTCTCCAGGATTATTGTCGATGCATTCAAGTATTTTATTCAGAAGTTTCTAGCGATTTATATGGATGACTAGACGGTTTATGGATTGAACACAGACCATATGGAGAACATGTGTTTGATGATGGAGCAATGTCGACAGAATCAGATAGATTTGAATTCAAAGAAGTGTATTTTTTGTACATCTTTTGGTATGTATTTGGGACACATTGTCTGCAAGCAAAGATTGTGTTGATTTTGAGCCTACCACCACCTACAAATGTGAAGCAAATTAGAGTGACACTAGGACACAAAGGGTATTATCACAAGTTTATCCGAGGCTATGCTAGGATCATAGCTCATATGGATAGGTTGTTGAAGAAGGATGCGGTATTTGTATGGATTTGGGAGTGTCAGGGAAACTTTGATACCTTGAAGGAAAAGATGGATTCCTCACCAATATTGGCTTTTCCTTATTGGAATAACGAGTTCCATGTTCATGTTGATGCATTATCAATTGAATTGGTAGTGGTTCTATATCAAACAGAAGAAGGATATCTTGATCACCCGATTGCTTTTGCTAGTCGAAAGCTGTCGTCTGTGGAGATGAATTATACTACAACAGAGAGGGAAGGATTGGCAATGGTATATGTGCTGTAGAAGTTTTGACATTACCTATTGGGAGGTCATTTCAAGATGTTCACAGACCACTCTACTTTGAAATATCTGATGAATAAGCCTGTGTTGGGGGGGAATATATGTTGTTGGCTACTTCTCTTTCGGGACTTTGATTTTGAGATAATTGTGAAGCCAGGTTGCTTGAATGCAGGACCAAATCACTTATCATGAATTGAGACAAGTGAAGAACCAACTAACATTGAATATGGGTTTCCAGATGTGCAGTTATTCAGAGTCAAAATGGTTGATGACTATTATGAGAAAATAGTTTAGTTTTTGGCGATGGGAACAACACCAGATGAGCTTAATACAAGTCAGAAGAAGTAGTTGGTTGTTAAAGCTGTGGATTTCCAGTTGATCGTTGGACAACTCTATAATCTAGTATCGGATGAGATCTTACGATGATGTTTCCTTCCGCATGAACAGGGGCAGGTATTTGCAAAGGCACATGCGGCAGTTGTAGGTGGACACTACGCCAGTCGCGCTACTGCGAAGAAGGTGCTCCGCGTAAGAATTTGGTGGTCGAATATCAATAGTGATGTGATGGATTATGTGCAAACTTGCAACATCTTTCAAAGGACTTGATAACCATCAAGGAGAGATGAGATGACGTTATTACCTCAGGTGATACTACAACCATTTGATAAATGGGCAGTGGAATTTTTGGGACCAATCAACCCACCTGGAAAGAGGAGTGGTGCGTGATATATTATTACAGCAATGGATTACCTAACAAGATGGACAAAGGCTGCACTGGTTGTAGATTGCATCGTAGTGACAGTAGCAAGGTTCCTATTTGATAATGTTGTTACTTAGTTTCGGTGCCCAAGGATATTAATGAGCGATCAAGGGATTCACTTCATCAATCACACTATCTGTGCATTGACAGAAGAAATTTAGATACAACATCAAAAGAGTACCACGTACCATCCGCATACAAATGGGACAGTTGAGGCGTTCAACAAGGTGTTGGAACACGTGCTCACAAAGGTGTGCAATGTTATCCGCGATGACTGGGATTTGAATATTCTAGAAGTCTTATGGGTGTATCTCACCATTTGTAAAATATTGATAGGACAGACACCATTCAAGCTAGTGTATGGGCAGGAGGTAGTCATGCCCATAGAGTACATTATTCTTAGTTTGCGCATTGCAGTACCGACAGGCATGGATGATGAAGGAGCATTAGAAGAACTCCTAGCGGAGTTAGTGTAGTTAGAGGAAGATTTCTTTGTTGCAGGTTTTCACCAACGTGTTGATATGGACCGAAAGAAATCTTGGCATGATCGACATATCAAGAACAAACATTTTTAGTAGGGAGACCTGGTGTTGTTATATGACAACAAGTTTTCCAAACATCCAGGTAAGGGTGAGGTACCTGTAGAGGACTTGGGGGCACTTGTGTGACATGCCGAGTGAGATGGTTATAGTAGAGATTTCAAGTGAGAGGGACTCACCAGTTATCGAGGTACCCATTGAAGAATAGATTGAAAGCATGTTGGTGGGTTCATGATTGGTTCCAAATAAAAAGAGGGTGGTGCAATGGCACAAATCCCAGGTGCAGAAGAAGCGGCAAACTAGGACTTCTGCGCGTGCATAGGAGGAGGAACCTACTCAAATGGGTCCATCGACATTCATGGCTGAGGAATCATCATCCCAGATAGGGGTATCCATGGTGAACATCCCTGGCTATGTGCCTCTATGTCGACTGCATGTGAAGCCCAAGAAAATCACAAAGAATCAAAAGTACCCGGTTAGGATGGCGACGATACCATAAGGCATGGTATGCACCATGGACATCATGCCCTCAATTATGTGAATGAAGTATGACAATCACGATATGCTTGCATCGACTTAGATCATGACAACTCCATATGTACCCATGGTGGTGATAAGAGGTGGCCAAGTAGCACGCATTCCATAGGACTGGGTGCGCGGTTTAAAGAGATCAGGGTTGTTGGGCCTTATCAACATGTCGTACTTTGGGTGGTTGACAGAAGCGAATGCATGCACAAAGAAGCTCTTGGCATGCTTCCATGGAAGGGTTTTGTGGCTGGACCGGCCAGTCGTAATCACTATGGAACTTATTTCAGAAATCACAAGGATTCCCAAGGAGGGGCCCGACCCATCACAGTATTTCAAGGAGAGAGACAACGACAATAAGTTGGCTACAAAGCTGAAGAAAACATATAACTTGCAGCGCGATGGACGAGTGTACTGCATTGAAAGCATACACAATTAGGCTATCCACATCGTTGCGAGAATTCTGGCTAGAAATATAGTTAGAATGAACCGACCAAACCAATGTAATTCAGGGGTGATAGCCTACGCAGATTAATGTGCACAAGGGGTGTAGATGAACTAGTCGTTGTTCTTAATGAACCAGTTGATGGATGATGTGATAGCAGTCCATGCGGGAAAGTGATCATTCACATACAGTTGGATACTAATTTTGATTACACTCATAGCTTGGATGGATTCAGAATATTACCAAGGGATGGATGTGGATGCTACGAAGGTTTGCAAGGGAGTGCGCTACCAGAACCTCTGGTGTGTGAAGGCAACTGAGCGACTAAAGGACCATGCCATTCAGTTCTGGGTGTATTGGGAGGCATTGTAGGCTACAACTATGAAAGTTCCAAGACTGTCAGAGGAGGTAGTGACATAATTCCAATGTATTTTTTGGTTTGTGATTGGCCTGCATGCCATTCATGTGTAGGCATGGCATGACCCATGTAAATAATGGATTCCCACAACGTATAAGCTTTCTGACGTTGATATGGAAGCTATTGTTCCTGATTGGCCCATGGAGTGGCATGAACCTATCAGCATCGAGGAAGTGTCTATGGTTCCAATAGCAGATGCACCACTAGATCCTGTTCCAGACCCACCAAGTGACCACGACTCAGATGAAGCATCGATGTGGACCCCCACAGACTCATAGGAATAGCAGGATTTTGAAGAATCGAGAATGAAGAAGCGAAAGGAGAAGGTGCGACAAGTAGTGCAACCCCAGTGACTGAGGAGTAGTTGAACTGTATCATTGCCGTGATTACAACAACAACTGATGCGACGAGAGAGAAGATGAAGAAGTAGACGACCGAAGGATTTGGTGAGGTAAAAAATTGCCTTGATTCATTGATTGATGCAGTAGCAAACATGGTACCAGAAGCAACCAATTGGCATCAAGTTTGTTCAAACAGCACTGGGACGCAGATTAGCAATGTGCAAATTATGTGACATGTAATCGATACCAACAGTGAGGACCTCAATGCCTCACTTCAACAATTGTAGGATCTTTTAGTAGACATCAACGTGCTATCGACCTAAACATTGGTGCAGTTACATAAGGTTTCCAATCAGGAGTTGGTGAATAGAGAGAAGATAATTGGCGACCAACTTTTGAGGTCACGGGAGAAAGAGGATGAAGCATGGAAGGATATTGATACATTGAAGAAGGAGAATGGGCAGCTGATAGAGGAGAACACAAATGAAATTGAAGAACTCAAAAAGGAGCAAGATCGCTTAATAGTGGAGAAAGTGCAACTCTAGGACAACATAGTGCGCTTAGAGAAGGAAGTTTTGGTTGCTTGTCAATAAGTGATGGAAAGCACTGAGGACATGGACATGGAGGAAAAAGATGAGAATATTGGGGCAATAAATGCACAGTTGAGGCATGAAAACAATGATTTAAATGACCTGTTAAATCCAGGAACCCCGCTGGAGTAGGCTGTAGAAAGTAAAAGCACCAATGAGGACTTCACAATGCAGCTGGAGGAAATGGAGCAAGAAACAAAGAGATTTACTGACATGACTACACAATTTTGGGGCAGTGTAGTCCAGGATGCGTAGTTGGAGCAACTTCCCACACAGTTGCAGGAGGCCGAGGGGTAGTTGGCTACATTAAAGACGTCACTCAGAGTGATGCAACTAGTTGTACATATCACAAAGTCAACAAAACTGAAGGAGATACAAAGGTGTGTTGAAAAGGTGAGGGAGCGTTAGTAGAGGCACACCACATAGTTGGACGAGTTCCATGACATTGGAGCACAGCTTTCAGTCAAGGAAATTTCTATGCTGCAGGAATTTCAGGAGGGAAAAAAGGATGTCACTACCAAGATCATCGAGCACCCGTTGGAGTGCGATGTGATAGAAAGTCAAGATATTAGAGAGAATATCCAGGAACAAGTCAAGGAAATCACACAACGGTATGAAGACTTCAATTTGTAGATCAGCAGACACACCATTTCTAGTTGACGTGGCTCGAGGAAGAGCCACATGATTTTTTTGGGGGGCAGTTGGCAGGCAGTTTTGAGAGTAGTTAGATGCACAGCAACGCAGATGTTGTGCAAGGTGAAAGTTGGCGCGCAAGGTAGAATAACTATATTATATGTATTTTGGTCATATTTTGTAGATTTGGACCATATTATGTGGATTCTGGTCATTATTTTGTAGATTTTGTTAGGAAGTTGGCTTAAGTGGACCACCAATGTAAAGGCATAAGCATGATAAGTAGATCTAGGATTGTGAATGTTGATATTCTTTTGGAAATGATCTGTGGAGATATATTTTGGAGCATTTATGATCATAATTTTTTTTTGAGAATCTGTGTTTTGCTACAAAGGTATATGACATGACGGAGATTGGACAGATACATTGTGTTGTTTTCTATCTTTATATCTTCATGTTTTCTATGATGTGAATGAAAATGTGATGTATATCTGTGAATGATGCAATGCTTCTCTATGATGAATGATGTTGTCTTAGTATATATGTTTATGCTTCGATGTATCAGATGCGATCTAAGTACATAGATCTGATCCATTGAATGATGAATCTGAAACTGGTAAGTAATGTTGCACTGAGTCAATAGTAGATGCGCGCAATCCTCTTTCATACTGCATAAACTTGGTTCAGGTAGTTTTCCATCAAACACCTCAAGTGAGACTTCATCTGCTCTGGTGGTGTTATTGGACGGGGTAAAACCTATCTGGGTCGGTGCTCAGGGGGATCTTTGTTTTTTGGGTGTCGATAGAGAGTGAACCCCTGTTGACTGAGGTTGTGTCAACAATGAACTCATGGTAGAACAAATGATGGAAGAATACCATAATGATGTTTGGGATATAGTACCCAAACCAGAAAGCAAGAGTGTGGTATCTTCCAAGTGGATTTGCAAGATAAAACACATTGTAGATGGAAGTCTTGAAAAATACAATATTTGTGGCTAAAAGATTCTCTCAATAGAGAGGGAATTGATTGTGAAGAAACATTTTCTCTAGTAGCAAGGTACACTTCCATCAGAACCATCATGGAAATTCCTTCCATGATGAAGTGGGATCTACACCATATGGATGTAAAGACATACTTCCTTAATGGTGTGATTGAGGAAGAACTTTACATCGAACATCCATGAGGATTTGAATTCGAAAACAGAGCGACTCATGTATGAAAATTGAAAAAGGATCTGTATAGACTGAAGCAATCTCCTAGATCTTGGTATGGTATAATAGATCGCTTCTTGACAAGCATGGGCTTTACCAAGAGTAAAGTTGTTGCTAACCTTTACCTTAAGGTTATGGATGATGAACCTATCATACTATTGTTGTATTTGGATGATCTATTTCTAATAGGAAATGGGAAACAAATCACAGAAAGCAAGAATAATCTAGTTTAAGAATTCAATATGGAAGATATTGGATTGATGCATTATTTCCTAGGCTGGAAGTGTGGCAGAGCTCAAAAGGAATCTTTCTGAACTAGGGAAATTATGTTGTGGAAATATTAAGAATATTTGATATGTTGGATTTTAAATACATTTCCACACCCATGGATACCAACATGAAGTTGTCATTTGATGAGACATCAGAGTTAGTGGATGTGACTCGGTACATATAGATTATTGATTCGTTGATGTATCTGACGAACACAAGGTCAGATATATGCTTTGCTGTGAACACCTTGAGTTGGTATCTAGTTAAACCTAGATGGGTTCACTTGATAGCTACAAATCATGCGGTCAAGTACCTAAAAGGTGTGATAGACTTGGGACTTTACTATGGTAGAGATCATGACTACACATTGTATGGATATACAGATTCAGATTGGGAAGGAAATTTCACAAACAAAAAGGGCACCTCAGGTGGATGTTATTTTCTGGGATCCACCATGATCTCTCATGGTTTAGTAAGAAATAGTCCAGTGATTCTCTCAGCACGACTGAAGAAGAATACATTGGAACTTTCTTTGTTATTTGGGAAGCCATATGGCTTTGGAAAACTGATGTCAGATCTATTTGACATGGAGTTGGATACCACAGTGATTCTTTGTGACAACCAGAGTTGCACAAAGATGAAAGATAATCCTATGGGATATGGTATTGAAGGGAGATATTTAACTCTAGTATGTGAGTATCGATGAGCAAGTTGCTAATGTGGTGACCAACCTTCTGTGACAAACTTGGTGTAGTTTGAAAATAATTTCCTCGTAAGGAGGAACAATGATGATGATGAAACTACATACTTTCCTCGCAAGGAGGAACAGTGATGTTGATATAGATATTTCCTCGTAAGGAGGAAGGATGGAGATATGGACCCTTCTTGGAAAGGTGAAATAGGTCGAAGATATGGACCCTTCTCAAAAAGGAGAAACAGGTTGAATATACAAATTCTCTTCGAAAAAGGAAGAAAAATTCAAAGATATGGACTCTCTTCGAAAAAGGAATAGCAAGTCAAAGATATGGACACTCTTTGAAAAGGAGGAACAAGTATAAGATATGGACTCCCCTTAGAATGGAAGAGCAGGTCAAAGACATGAACCCTTTTCAGAAAAAGAGGTAGCAGGTTGATAATATGGATCCTCCTAGAAAATGGGGAGTGATGATGAGGCTGACATTGATGATGGGATGAAAGTGATGCTCCATCATGAAAGAGGCCAAGTGCACCTGAAGATGATGACAAGGTCCAACATTCACTTGTGGATGATAGTATACTCTCTTGAGGATGGCAGGTATAACACGTTTTTTCATGAGATTGGTCCTTACTAGCTAAGGATGGCCCTACATATACTACTCTCACATGGAGAGTACCCACATTCACTTGTGGATGATAGTATCCTCTCTTGAGGATGGCAAGTATAACACTTTGTTCATGAGAATGGTCCTTACTAGCTAAGGATGGCCCTACAGATATTACTCTCACATGGAGAGTACCCACATTCATTTGTGGATGATAGTATCCTCTCTTGAGGATGGAAAGTATAACATTATGTTCATGAGAGTGGTCCTTACTAGAAAAGGATGGCCCTATAGATGTTACTCTCATGGAGAGTGCCTACATTCATATGTAGATACTGTAGAATAACACTCGCTCAGGAGTGGTCCTAACCTTTGTGGTATGGATGCTCTATGATGAGTCCTTAAGGATGACAGGACTGACATTTTTTATGCAATCGAGATATGCACTGTAGATGATACTCTTATATGGAGAGTATTCCTACATTCATATGTAGATTCCATAGAATAACACTCGCTTGGGAGTGGTCCTAACCCCAATGGTATGGATGCTCTATGATGAGTCCTCACAGACGTTGTAGTATAACACTCACTTGGGAGTGGTATGAACCTTAGTGGTATGGATTTTCTACGATGGGATGACATTTTGTATGCGGTAGAGATCTTCTCTATAGACAATACTCTTACATGGTAGAGTATACCTACATGTGAGTGTAGATAACGTAGTATAACACTCACTTGGGAGTGGTCCTAACCTTAGTGGTATGGATTTTCTATGATGGGCCAACATTTTGTATGCAATCAAGATCTTCTCTATAGACAATACTCTTACATGGTAGAGTATACCTACACGTGACTGTAGATACTGTAGTATAACACTCACTTGGGAGTGGTCCTAACCTTAGTGGTATGGATGGTCTACGATGAGTTCTCATGGACGATAGGGCCAACACTGGGTGCGGTTGAGATCTACATTTAGTTGTAGATGATTTAGTTGATCGATTTCATGGATCATGTTGATGGAGGATTGCATCATCCTTGGACTTATGTCCTAAAGTGATCAGGATTGATCATCCCATAAATAGATCATGTGTACTGTAGGTAGCATGGAGGTAAAGGATCAAGTAGATCAAAGTATACCAACGAAGGGTCAAGTAGATCGAAGTGTGGCTGCAAAGGATTAAGAAGGATCAAAATGTTGTTGCAAAGGATAAAAAGGATCGAAGTGATGCAACAAAAGGATCGAAATAATCAAATTGTTGCTACAAGGGATTGAGAAGATCAGAAGGCTACTGTAAAAGATCGAATTGTTGCTGCAAAGGATCAAGAAGGATTGAAGTGTTGCTGCAAAGGATCAAGAAGGATCAAAGTGCTTCTACAAAGGATCGAAAGGATCAAAGTGCTGATGTGAAGGATCAAAAGATCAAAGTGCTACTGCAAAGGATCAGAGGATCAAAGTGTTGCTGCAAAGGATCGAGAAGATCGAATTGTTGTTGCAAAGGATCAGAAGATTGAAGTGTTGTTGCAAAGGATCAGAATATAGAAGTGATGTTGCAAAGGATCAGAATATCAAAGTACTACTACAAAGGATCAGAAGATCGAAGTGCTACTACGAAGGATCGAAAGATCGAAGTGTTGCTGCAAAAGGATCAAGTGATCGTGTGATGTAGAAGATGAAGACATTGAAGAGTAACTGTTCTAGTTACTGGTGAATGTTGAAAACTTCCTATGACGTATAGATGTATTACCTCAATGTTGAAGATAATCTCTCTCATTAATCCTATAGTCTATGATAATGTTGTTAGTATAATAACGTTCTCGTTAAGGGGGAGTGTTGAATATTGTAACTTCAAAGGATATTCTAAATGTATTTTACTAATGTAACCCAAGGGAGATGTTATTATTCCTCCGGTGGGGTGTTACTATTGTAATTGGTCATCATAGAGTTGTGAGGTAAATCCTCCATTGTAAGTTAGGTCAATAGTACCCTAATGAATATAATATAATGTTGTATTGATTCTTCCTAATTGAAGTCAGACCACTTAGTTAAGTGGGGTTGACTTGTTAGGTTAAATTTCAAGTGATGAAAAGAGTATAAATAGAGGAGATGTGTTCCCCATTTATATACACACTCACTTGTGTACATCACTTAAGAGAGAGAGAGAGAGAGAGAGAGAGAGAGAGAGAGAGAGAGAGATTTGTTGAAGGGAGGCACACCTATCTAGGTCTTGTCTTGTACTTTGTATACATCTTATACACAGGAAGTTTTGATGGGTTTTCTCCCCCATGAGGGTTTCCCAAGATAAATATTTGTGTTCTTTTTGTGGTTGTGCTTGTCTATAATATTTCAGTGATCCTTTTTTTATGGTTATGATGTTATTATGCTAAATTTTATAATATATGATAATACCATTAAAACTTAACATAAACCTCTTAGGGGAGAGCCCTATGTAACTCTAAAAAAGACACTTAGACACAAATATATCTTGAAAACATGTGAAGTTAGTGACCAGTTCCTAATGGAGTCAACCAAAGAGTGGAGTATATTTACTATGGATACGAATATGAATTGCATGAGTTCATCCAAGGATAAGCCAATTGTGTATCTAACATATACCGATATGCAAATAGTATGATATATAGATATTAACAAAGTACAAGTAATTTATCACTACCAAACAACTAGAAGGGTACATGCATAGCAGTATGAATAGATATATCAATCATCAATACAAATATTCCTTATGGCCTTAGCAACAGTATGCATACCCATCCATTGAAGAAATTTCTAGCAGTAGTATAGTATTATTCACAAATCAGTATTTATAACAGCAGTAGTGAGATAATAAAATATTAGACAATTTACACGTGTTCGTCATTATCAAACATATGGAAAACGCGTATGTAGTAGTACTAACAGCATTATATCAATATTTCATATAAAGGTATAGCATCATGAGAAAATGATAAGTGATAGTATGAGTTTAATGGCATATCATTAGAGTGCTACCACTTGTTACAACAGTAACCACTCACCATACATATATTACTTCCAAATTGTGTGTATAATAAAGTCTAAAATTAAGCATTTGAAACAATATATATGAAGAAATAGTTAGTATGCCAAAGTTTTAGGTATGAAATGAACTTTCATGTAGTTATTTGCAACTAAAATACAATTTTTACAACTCAAACATTAGTGTATATATTCATAGTATAGCAGATGCAAAAGGATGTAAATACAACATGCTGAAAAAAGGGAGGGATGCCACTGTAAGGGCATCCCTTAAGGATGAAAAGGGAGACTACCACTGTAAGGGAAACCTCAATACTCAGTAGAAGGGGAAAGAAACAAATACACAGTCCTAAGGTTAAGACTGAGGGTAGATGAAGGCTGGTAAAGTGAAGTGCGGGCAGCCTAAAGGTTATTTAGCATACTTGAGGGTTGGGAGGAGACGGGTCGACGAATGGGAAAGGGATACCATGACGTGGACGAGGGTTGGGAGGAGACGGGTCGACGAATGGGAAAGGGATACCATGACGTGGACGAGGGTTGAGAGAAGGGAAAAATAAATCATGAAAGGGGTGACCGAGGGTTGTAAAATCCAAAGGGATAAGACCCATGGGTGAATATGGAGAAATTTCGGGAGGCTAGTGAGGTGGAGAATGGTTCTTCACGGTGCAAAGAAGGGTAAATTTCTTCATAATTTTCAATTTTTTCTTTGGTTTAATGATTTTTATGTAAATTTAAAAGTAAATGGATGTTTAATATGGGGTATCAAACCAGTGTATGATATAACCATGAACAATGAGCTCCAAAAAATAGAGATTTCACCCTAAATTCAAAAAATCTATGACTTTCACCGTAAATTCAAAAAAACTAGGGCTTTCACCGTAAATTCAAAACACTAGGTTCTATTGACAGTGGGTGCATTAAAAATTGATCCAATATTTATTTTCTATGGGATCCCAATTCTTACCTATTTATCCATGAGAACCGTGAATGGTGAACAATGAGCTCAAACCCTGAGCTCCAACCATGAAATGTGAACTGTGAGCTCCAACCCTTGAGCTCCAACTGTAAAATGTGAACTGTGGGCTCCAACTATGAAATGTGAACCATGAAATCCAACCAGTAACCTACAACTACAACCATGAAATGTGAACCATGAGCTCTAACTAGTGAGTTGTAATCATGAAATGTGAACCATGAAATCCAACCAGTAACCTACAACTACAACCATGAAATGTGAACCATGAGCTCTAACTAGTGAGTTGTAATCATGAAATGTGAACCATGAGCTCCAACAGTAAATTGTGAACTGTGAGCTCCAACTAGTGAGATTCAAATGCAACCATGAAATGTGAACCTTGAGCTCCAACTAGTGAGATGCAACCATGAAATCTGAACCATGAGCTCCAACCCGTGATCTCCAACTGTGAAATGTGAACCATGAAATCCAACCAGTGATATGCAACTGCAACAGTGGGGTGATGACCGTGAGATCCAACCAGTGAGCTGCAACCGTGAAATGATAAATGTTGGTATGAATGTAAAGGATCAAAATGGACAAAAGAGGTTTAATTTGCACCTATCAAGATGGTTCCAATAGTTATAAGGACCATCAACATGGTGAATTTATCCAAGTTGAAAGTGTGGATAGGTAAATTGAATACCATGTTACTCTATCAACCAATTAACACCAATCAATCACATGGAAGGGAACACATACAAAATAAGTCTTAAGGCCCACGATGGAATACAAGGAAGAAAAATGGTTTGAGGGTTTCATCCAAGAATCACTAATATTGGTGTGGAATGTAAATGTGATGCTACTTATGGAATCTACCCTATGTAACATAGAGCATAGAAAGAGTATTAAGTTAATGCAGTCTAGGTGAATTGGATCCATAAAAAATTAACCTACTAAGGGGCTTAGAGAACACAAAAATAGGTTAAATCGTGGCATTCTTATAACCCATAAATTTAAGGAAAAATAATCTAAATCCATAGCATCTTTGAGTTAACAAAAAAATAAAAAATTGGTGTGGTCCAATGTGGATTTCCATGAAACCAACATCCACTTGAACTGTTAACCTAATGTGTATATGATCCTAACCTATTTGATTTAAACTCAAGTGAGGTAGAACCTAATGGGATTGATCATGTAGAAGGAACCAATCTAAAAACTAAATTAGAAGAAAGTCTTACACTAGACCTTCATAATAGTCTTCCTAAATACATGCCTCGAAACATTCTCCCTTATTTGTCGCATAATATACGTTCTTTGAATCTAGTAGTAAGTGACATGGCGACTAAGTAATTTCCTTAACCAATGTTCAGTCATGGGGAAGGGACAATTGTGAGCTCAACAAGCAAAAATTAAAAAAAAAACACCCTTACTAATTAATCCTTTACATGATGTAAACATATTCCCTATACAAACTAATATGTGCATATATTCACTTTAATGAAAACATAACTTAAGCTATTAAAAAATCAAGTAATTATTCAATTAATGGTAATTATGGGAAAACAAAGGTACAAATGAGAACATGATTTTTAATCAACCTCCTTATGCAAAAATAGAGAAATTATCACTAGAACTCATGAACTCCCAAAGTTTAATATATATTGAAACTAAGAATTCTCTTATTGAATATGCACTCATCAATGACTTCAAAGATAAGGAAAACTATGAATGCATTATTAATGGCATGAATATTCATGTCAAAAATTCTTATAGGATTTATGATTTTGACTTCTTCTACACTCTATACCAAGACCTTTTCCAGATTCTTGTTTGGTGAACGGTCTTTCAAATTTTTCTTTGCTTGTCCCATTCTACCTTGATCTTGGGAGGACAAAACATAATGATAATCTATCATATATCACAAATTGAAATAGATATTTGTATCCTAAAGATACCCAGCTTGAAATGTTTGATCATAAGACATTGAATGCATATTCAAAACCAAAGAAGGAAATAATAAAATATTTAAATATTATTTACATGCATAGTGTAAGAAAAGAATAATTTATCAAGAAAACAATTTTAATGAATAGTCGATCTGAGCAAACAAACTGCTATGATTAGGTAAGTATTTTTTTTTCATTTTCCTTCAAAGTATTCTAGGATTACAAGGGTTGATTTCAAGATAAAGTTGGAGACTAGTTAGAAACATCTTTTTCTCAATAGTTCCCTCTAGTTTGTAAGTTTCCAATATTCATTGCTATGAATCAACTTCAAAACATCTTAGTATACACACCCATTAAATACCTCAACATACATGTAGGTGTTGAAATTATTCAATGGTTATATTGGATTTATAACTTCACCTAATGTTGAATCATTCAATGTCGGATAAGGTAGTAGTAGTTTAGTTAGTTTAGGATGTTTTGATGCTTTCTAAAATAGATTTTCTATTTTGTTTTATTTCAAGTTTAATAACATACTTCAACTAGTTTTTGACGATGGGGATGAGGATGATGATGATGATGACAACGATGACGATGGCGATGAGGATGAGGATGGGGATGATGATGACAATGGGGATGATAATGACGATGATGATGAGGGTGATGATGGTGGTAATGAGGATGAGGAACACATTCATCACTTATGATCACATTCACGCATTTATTCGATAAGTGTGTTGTTTGATTATTGAATATTGTTCTTTTTGAATCATGTTTGAGTCTCGAACCAATCCCATACTATCATTTCATGTGTTCACTCTAACCATGAAAAATTTCAGTCCATACAAGCAAAAATTGAAAAAAATTCAATGTTGGCCCCATTCACATGTCATCAGTGATATATAGTACTATTGGGTGGGTGAGTCATCTTTGAGTCTGGAAATCCTCCCACATAGTTAAGGCATGCGAACAATCTTCCCAAGAAAAATTTCAGTGCATACTTAAAAAAATTGCGGAAATTTCAATATTGGTCCCATTCAAAGGTCATTGATGTCTTTGGCCACATCTATTGATAGATGTCTCAAACTCTATAAATGGGAGTATATCTTTGTTCCTATGATGATGATGATGATGATAACAATGATGATGATGATGATGAAAATGAGCATTAGAGGAAATTTCAACTCAAAATGGGCCTCCTAAAAAGAATTAATAAAATAATAGTTAAAATAATAAAATAATATTTATTAATTTTTGAGAAAGAAAAGAAAAAAAATACTTTTTGTTTGTATTTTTGACATATATCCCCGTGTTTTTACTCAAATTTTGATTAGGAGAGCTCGTTGGATGTGAAATTAAATTATGCATCCAACGAGTACCCACTCGGCATACTTTTGACAGGCCCCGCTACCCCAAAAACAAGAAATACCTGAAAAAATGTGATGATGATGTCATCATCACATTTTTTTAGGTATTTCTTGTTTTGGGGGTAGTGGGGCCTATCAAAAGTATGCCGAGTGGGTACTCATTGGATGCATAATTTAATTTTGCATCTAACGAGCTATCCTGATCGAAATTTGAGTAAAAACATGGGGAGATATGTCAAAAATACAAACAAAAAAAGTAGTTTTTTTTATGATACCTATCCCTAAAGTTATATTAAAAAGGTGTTTAACACCTATACGGTATTTCAAATTTAAAGCAATTTCATTGGCTAACACATGATGACATGGAATTTGAATCAAAGTTAAAAGGCCCATTTTGAGTTGAAATTTCCTCTAATGGATGATGAAGGTGAGGATGATGATGATGACGATAATGACGATGGGGATGAGGAGGATGATGAGGATGGGGATTATGATGAGGAGGATGGGCATGATGATAATGATGAGGATGGGGATGATGATGATGATGAGGACAATAATGACAATGAGGATTATGATGACGACAATGAGGATGAGTATGATGATGATGATGATGATGATGATGATGATGATGACAAGGTGATGATGAGGATCGTGATGATGAGGAGGAGGAGGAGGAGGAGGAGGAGGATGAAAGTGATGAGGATGAAGATGGGGATGATGATGACGATGAGGATGAGGATGGCAATGATAATGACGATGACAAGGTGATGATGATGAGGATGATGATATTGATGATGAAAATGATGATGATAATGAGGATGATGAGGAGGAGGAGGAGGAGGAGGATGGTGATGATGCTAATGATGATGATGATGATAATAATGATGATTATGATGAGGATGATGATGATGGCGATGAGGATGATAATGACTATTAGGATTAGGATGATTATGACGATGATGATGATGATGACGACGATAATGATGAGGATGAGGATGAGGATGATGATGAAGATGATAATGACTATGAGGAAGAGGATTATGAGGAGGAGGAGGAGGAGGATCATGATGACAATGAGGATGGTGATGATGAGGATGATGAAACTGATGAAGATGAAAACAATGGGGATGACGATGATGATCATGATGATGACAAGGTGATGATAATGACAATGATGATATTGATGATGATGATAACGATGATGATGACCATGATGATGATGATGAGGATGGTGATGACAATGATAATGATGATGATGACAAGGAGATGATGATGATATTGATGATCATGATCATGATGATTATTAGCACTGTTTTGGTTAACAGTTGAGATAAGCAGGCCTAGGAAAAAATAATGGTATGGTATAGGAAATTTTGGTAAAGGTGATCAAAAGGGATAAATCCATAACCAAATCCTTTATTTATTTAGAAAAACCATGAGATAAACTTTGGAAAGAGACTAAAACTAAAAATCTGCACATATTTTATATGTCAAAAAGTTTAAATGGTCCAGATTCTTAGGCAAAAATATCTGTAGAGAACATGAAATCTAGTCTCAAAAGATACAAGGTAGAAGTCAAATTGATGATCGACAGAGAAGTTTAAAAACCATATTAAATCTACAGTCGAGCGAAAAGGTAAAAGAGATCTACAAAGGGAGATGAATCCTCCGATGAAAGCTGCAGGGAAAATTTAAATTTTAGAGTCAACGAAAAATATTGGGGCCCATCTAAATCAATGGTGAATATTTGAAGATTAATATATCTACATCGCAGAAGGATTCCTCTATTAGAAGATGTATGGAGAAGTCAGGTTGGAGATCAACGGAATATTTAAAACCCATCATTAATCAACGGTGGATATTTATGAAGGATAAGATCGACGATGTGTATGTAATCCATTGGGAGAACATGCATGCCATATGTATAGTTAGAGCCTAGTGGAATTGTTAAAGGGTGGCATTGATCAACGGTCATGATTTGAATTAGATGATATCAACGACTTTCAGGCAGTCCGCTGATGGAATTTACACATTATTTTACATTTAAGGTGGACAATGCAAAGTAAAGAAAGGGTTATGTAAGAGATGAGATCTACGGTGGCAAATAAAAACCTGATAAGATCTACGGTGAAAAAAGGATCCGATGTTGAAAATTGCAAGGAATATAGAGGACAGTTCAGGCAGCAGAATAAGGAAGGAGGACGTTAATGGGTGATCAAGATCGATGGTTCAAGGTAAAGGAAGATTAAGTATACGGACCGAGAAGGATCCACTTGTGAGATCTGCATGAAAGTTAACATAGAATTCTACTAGTGGAAAATGAAACCACTCTTTTGATCCTAAAAACCACTATGAAGAATATTATAAAAATGTAAAAGAATGTGGCTGAAGACTATTTGTCTTTTATGCATCGAGAAAAGAAAGCATTGTTTTGTGTGGAAAAATCTAGGTCAGACAGATAATCATCAAGTCGTTAGTTTACCAAGAAAGCCATGTTTTACCCACTAAATAATATTTAAATATGGACAGTGGAGGAGAAATAGAGGCTCGGAATTTAGAATTTTAGAAGATTGAGGAAGTATTTGAACATAGAGATAGCATATTTTTTTATAATCTTCTATTGTTCATCCCTATTCATAAGTTGAAAACTAAGATAGAAGCATTTAAAGACCAGACAAACTTAGATGGTGTTTTCCAGTCCCATTTTTACTTCTTCTGTCCAGAAAAAACTCTCAACTTTCTGGATTTTGTGAGTGGTGTGCATCTAATTATTCTTCTACTCAAATACTGATTATGGATTTGGCCAAAACTAATATTGATGTCTTGTTAATTCCCTATTCATTCGATATTCACTCACAGTCCCTTCTTCATTCACCCTAAATCAAGAAGATTTTAATGAAGAAGACCTAATTCAATCCTTCCAAAAAAGAAACCCTTGAACAAAAGCATCCCTTTTTCACCAGTTAGTTTCAAGTCAAATGTGTTCCTTTAGAAATAGTCTTTCCCTTTAGATGTAAACCCATTTAATGAGGAAACTAGGTTAATCGTTTCAATGATGAGTCAATTTTTAGGTCTAGACATTTTATATTCCTGAGTTGTTGATGAAGCTTATATTCAAAATCAGCAAAAGTCAGTTTGATTCATAGTCTTTCCAGTCACCATACCTTAAATTTGTTGAATTATTGGCTAAAAGTATTCACTCATAGCTAGTGAATTTCCACAACACCAAACACTTTAGATTTCAGTCCTATTTGATAAGAATGATATTGTTCTTTAATGAGGATAATTTACAGCTACTAGAAATGGTTCCCACGGATTAAATCAGTAAAAACTTCTTTAATTATATGAAATTCTTGATGGTAAAGGTCTACAAAGTGTTCTTCAACAATAAATTACCTAGGGTACTACCACTAATGAAAGAAACTTTATAGTTTTCCCCAGACAAGAAAATAGGAGACTAGTTCCTATTGGAAGAGCATACTATTATTAGAGTATATGGTTTCACTCATGATCCATGTATTCTACCAGCTTTCCTCACTCCTAGAATATTTGCTTTGGAGTTGGTGAGACATAAGCTAATAGTTGAAAATGAACATTTCATCAACTTTAGAAAAGATTTAGATATAAAATCTCCTTGGGTGATTGGACCTTTTCTCTTAAAGAACAAGGTTGCACTTCCTGCAGTAGAGAGTTTACTTAAGGGAATGGATTTTAAAATATATTTTGTAGTGAATTATGAACCACATCATATCATCTCAATAAGAAGATAGGTGAAAAAGAATAAACCTTTTGAACACCAGGAGGTTTAAGGGTTGGCTAAGAAAGAAAATTGGTTGGATTATCCTTCACCAATGCAGGATGAATATGTTATGCATCAAAATCCTCCATCACCAATATAGAATGTTGATGTCACGCAGAAAGATCCATTGGTTGTGATTGCAACAACAGAGGTGATCACCCCTATTGCAAGCCATTAAGAAATGACAGGAAAAAGGACTTTCTGATATGCAATAGAAACATAAGAAGAAGGAAGTTCAGAGACAGCAAAAATCAAAATACTAAAATTGAAGGGGAATTGGTAGAATTGATTAGTGACTGAGGGAAATAAAAAGCAAATGAATATCAAAGGACCAGACTTTGAAGTAAAATAATATGCATTTTCAGAGACTCCTAAAGGATCAGCTGAAAAATTAAAATCCAAGGCTGAATTGTTTTATAATGTGAGAATTGATTCACAACTAGATCTAGGAGCCAAGGAAACTCTCACAATTTGATATTGCTCACAAAATATGCACAAATTAGCAGAAAGAGTGAAAATAGCCCACACAAATGAAGTCAATAACAACTATTATTATGACTGTCCAACATGTAACTATGTCTGGATCAGATATATATTACAATAGGGAAAAAACATGAGGCCTCAAATTCCATCTTGATGCATACAAGTGTCAGACCATGATTTGACCCTCAAACCCCCTAGGTGGACCAAGCAGATTCCAAATCATCCCAAACGGTCATGAATGAAAGTGTGAACATGGGTGAGGCATGATGAGACATAAATGGAGGAATTCTAGGAATGGGTGAACACATGGGTGAGTGGGAGTGGATGTAGGAGGAAATAAATGCTCAAGGAAGGCCAAAAACGGCCACAAACATGCACTAGCACCTAAATTCAAACTCAATCCCTGAATTTTTGGAAGGGGGAGCGCACTAAGGTATATATGTCATCAATGAGGGTTCCTATCAGTCAAAATGATTAATTAGGAGTGCCTCTCCTGTCTAAATGATCAACTGGGATCGCCTCAACTATGAGTAAATGACCAATATATCCTAGGTATGAACCATAGAACATAGCATAGAAGCTAAGGAAATGTACCTAGGTGTATGATAAAGTACTAAGATGGATTAATACTCTAACATGCCCCCTTAAGCCTAAATTAGTACAACTTATCCAAAATATCATGGAGGCCTTGGCAACAAAGGCTTAAGTCACCTCATACAACAGAAAATTTTATTTGTCCATGAAAAACAAGGTAAAGAGGAGAACCAAATGGGAACAAAACCTCCCCTAAAAAATGGACATGGAGCCAAAAATATGAAAGTGAATGGAATCCATCACCATGTACCACCCACTCCAAGAATAGATCTCATATAGGTGAATGTCTTCTCTATGAAGCTCTTGGTGAAAATGTCAGCAGTTTGCTATGCATATAGGAAATACTGCCAGTCTATCACCTGAGCATGCACCAAGTTCTGGATGTAGTTCATGAGTATCTCAATGTGTTTGGTCCTTTGTATCTGAAATATATCAGTGGTAATATTTATTACACTTTGATTATCACACCAAATTATTGCGGGTGAATCAAATGCAACTCCAAGTTCATGAAGAATACCTCGCAACCACACACATTGTGTAGATGTGTTCATTTCTCCTCTATAATCTGCCTCAGTTGAATATAGGGAGATGGTGTGTTGTTTCTTGATTTACCAACATATGGGACCATTTTATAGCATGAATACATAACCTGAAGTGGAATTCCTGTCATTGGGATATCCTTCCCAATCAGAATCATAAAATCCTACTAGTTTAGTGGAGAACCGACAGCATAGTGTACCCCAAAGTGCTTGGTTCCTTGCACATAGTGCAGGATCCTCTCAGATTCATTCCAATGGATCTCATGAGGCTGCTGCATATATCTTGCTACAACACCTACATCATATGAAAAATCTAGTCGAGAGTGTGTAAGATACAGTAGAGACCCAACTAGCTATATGTACAACGAGTTGTCCAACAAAGGAGACTCACCAAATTCACCCGGTTTTTATACCTGAAAGGAATGGGCACTTGGTTTCCTTACATTCAGCCATTTTAAACTTCAATAATAGGACTGCATCATACTTTATTTGGATGAACTTTGATCCCTGCTTCATATTGCTCAATTTCCAAACCAAGAAATTTCTTCAAAAATCCAAGATAAGTCATGGAGATTTCATTGTGCAAAGAAGACTTAATCGATCCAATTTCTTTAGTGCAGCTACTTGTAATCAAATTATCATCAATATAAAGCACTATGACCTGCAATAAGTCACCAACATGATACAAATACACATTAGGATCATATTTACATCTTCCAGGTTTCTTCATATATGTCTCCTCTTGAATTTCACCATGAATAAATGCACTCTTAACATCTATGTGGTGAACTTCCCAGCGCTTAGATGCATCAATGGCTAAAACTAGCCTAATAGAGTCCCATCTTTGTAACCGAAGCAAATGTATCTATATAGTTCACTCCTTGGACTTGAGAGAAAACTTTTGAAACCAACCTAGACTTATACTTTATATATGAATCGTCACCAGCCACTTTGGTCCTATATACCCACTTCCATTGCACTAGTTTCCTCTTGGAGGGAAAGGGAACCAATTCCCAAGTCTCATTTTCCTGTAATGAGTTGAACTCTTCTTGCATGGTTGTTTACCATATTGGGTCAAGTGATTCTTCTTGATATGTTTGAGGATGATATCCAACCATAATGAATCATTTCTCATCAATATTCTCTTCACATGCAGAGAAAGAAATGTGATATTGAAATCTAGTCTTTCTAGGATCTAGTGGATTGGCAACTAGATTAACTATGGATTCAAGATTTTTCTCATCCCATTTGGGATGAATGGATGAACCTGGATCTAAATGTATGCCATTATTTCATGATTATCAACAAACCCCAATGCCACCACCTTGTTTGTAGAATTTTTTGCAATCTCCACCGTGTCTGGAGTAAATTTTAATCTCTTGGATTCACTAGTGTGAGTCATTTGGTACACTGAGAGTAGGTTTGATGCCAAGTATAGTACAAAAAAAAACATTATTGAAGTACCCATCATCAAGATCGATCCTACCAATCCCTTTAGCTTGGATCTTTGAATCATCTCTCATTCAAACAATTGGACCACTGTCAGAATACATGGTCGAGAAGAAGTATTCTACAGAGGCCATATCCCTAGAAGCTCCTCAATCTATTATGAAGGTATAAGATTCTAAAGAACCAGCAACCAATGCATGGCACCTCTCTTTGTTTTTTTATCCTGAACTTCCATCCTTCTTCCTTGCGCCCTCAGGCAGTGGGATGTTGGGATTGTTCTTCTAAAGCAGTTGTGCCATCATGTATATGGTATTCTTCATGCATGCACTCTCTGGATGCCACCCTTTATGATAGTAGGTGCGTTTGGTCTTCTATTTCTTCTTCTTATCCTTATCCTTTCTATGATTCGAACCTCTATCTGAAGATTTTGGTTTTTCCAACTTCTTCTTGTCCTGCTGCTTCGAATCCTTGGATTTCTTATTTCATTTTCCTGAATTCAAAACTCCTACAACAATATCTTGATATTTATTGGATTTGATGGTTCCCATTTGCACTAGCTTATCTTTCTCCTAAGTCAGTGACTTCATGAAGTCATCCAGTGAAGGCATGAGCCAGTTTCGAGTTGCGATCTTACTAGAGTGGAATGGGGATACAAAAACTAAGTAATATGGCCCTAGCTTCAAAAGTATGGACAATAACATAAGCGTCGAAAGAGCAACAGATAAAACCGTCGGATAAGCGACGGATTTTAAGGCTAACCGTCGGAAAAACGACATCACGGGAACAGTCGCTTAAGCGACGCTTGTGACTGTTTTTAAAAAAAAATATAAAAGCATGTGCAGTGCAGTAATCTCCGATCAGTTCCCTCTGGTGATCTGTAGAAAATTTTATCTTTGGATGAAAAATATATTGACATTCTCATTCAGAAAGAGCCATACAAATAATTGAATTGATTTTAACAGCTCTCTCCAATACTAGTTCAGAAAGCTTGGACTAATCAGACCATTGGATTATGAAGAACCACTGATTACAGAAACCCGTAGAGATAATATCATTCATACAGTTGGAAAGGGAAGCTCTGTTTCAGTATAAACTTGCCCACAATATCATGCACCTAGAGACAAAAGAGGATAAGAGAGAAAGACTACTGTCACAGAGGTAGACCATCTAAAATCTCTGAGGAAGAGAATATATGGAATAATCTCTGAGAAGAAGGAATAATCTCTTACGAGCTTGCAAGAAGAGAAGCATTTATAGAAAAATTACAATGGTACACAGGCAATGCCCTGTCCTTGTGGACATGTGTTCAAGAACAATATTGGTTTCTCCCAGGCCCTCCATAGTAGAAGTAGTTTCCCCAAGCGCTATTGTAGCCTTTCTAGACATCATAACAGTTAGATTGCTCGGTGAAAGTACCTAATCCTTTTGGAGCTCTTAGATTATTCGATCCATCAACGATCTGGATATTCCGGAAGTAACTAGATTTTCCAAATCCTTCATTGGGGAAATGGCCACTGCCCATCTGAGTGGAGGTGTGTTCCCCATCTGGCTCAGAGTTAACCACCTCACCACCCCATTCAATCATGCTGGAACT
>LPNX010142983.1:0-101632 GCA_001517045.1 Pseudotsuga menziesii | reverse complement strand
ATATATATATATATATATATATATATATATATATATATATAAAATTCAAATTCCAAAATCATAACTACAGTAACTAAGTAGACCCTTATTAAATTCTAAATCCCACCATGTATGATATCATAATGTGATCCACATATGGTGGTCCATTATAATACTTTTTAAAATTAAAAATAAAGTAGTAATAATAATCTTTTGAAATGCAAACTTATTTAATGTGTAAAACTAGAGGAAACACTTATAAACCTAAAATCTATTAACAAATTTATAATCTACAAGTCTTTTTGTTACATTTTTAAGTGTTGTCAATTTGAATTTTAATGAAATCATGTTCTTTTATTATGTTTTTATAGAATGAGGAACTAGAAGATATAGAACCAAGAGCAAGAGGTTTTAAAAAATCCAAAGAAAATTGACAACATTTCAATTAAATTTGTATGTACATAAATTTAATGATGATTGCCCGAAGGACTAGGTGCCACACATGATATTCCTTTGATATTCCTTAGAAGTTAATGAGTATGCTATTTGTTGCAATGTATTGTAAGACATGGTTTTCCTAAATGTTCCATGTTTAACATCATCACGCTTAAGTTTTAAAAAATATATATTACGTGAAAGTGACACCAAAAAATGTATTGTAAAAGTGAATTATAGTAAAAATTCAAAATAATATATATATTGTAATAGCCAATTATATTGGAAATTATACTCTGAAGAAAAGTTCAAATGAGATCATGACTATCATATTAAATTAGTATCATATTAAATTAATGACTCAATTTTAATTATTATTTTAGAATAGTTATTAATTCTCATTATTATAAAATTTCCAAAAAAATCAATCTTAACTATCATAGTTCAATCTTGACTATCAGTTCAATCTTGACTGTCATATTAGAGTAGGTACTAGTTCTAGAAATATCAATCTTGACTATCAAATTAGAGTAGGAAAAATTCAACCTTAACTATCCTAGTTCAATCTTGACTATCATAGGTATTAAAAGTAAATATCTATCTTGACTATCATATTAGAGTAGGTATTAGTTCCAGTCTAATGACATTATGAAAGTTGCTATCTCCTTTTCTGTTTTTGTTTTCTGTATTTCACCATGTTGTGAAAATTTCTGTTTTTGTTTATTTATGTTTCACTACATTGTCATGTACAGTGTCATATGTTGTGAAAATTCCAATATGTACAGTGTTATGTGTTAGTGAAAATTCCAATAAGTACACGTTAATGGTTGTGGATTATGGAAATGGATATATGTTAATGATTGTGGATAATGGAAATGAAAATGGATACACGTTCATGGTTATGTGTTAGTGAAAATTCCAATACGTACACGTTATTCCTAGTGGAGCAGAAATTTATTCCTCAGTCTTTGTGTACGATGAACGTTAAACTCAAATCATAAAATATCGTACGACGACTAAGTGTGGAAAGAGATTAAAAGTCATTGAAGTAATGGAAACGGTAGGGCAAAGACTTTGATGATAAACCATTAAAACCATGACTAGCCATGGAAGGGCTAAAATTGTTTTACCATTTGAGGTTATTTACATTGCTTATTTTTCTCATCTAACGGTTAAAGAGCAAAGTTAATAATTGATTCTTATTCTTTTCATCTAACGGACAAAGAGCAGAGTTAATAGTTGATTTTTTATTCTTTTTATCTAACTGGCAAGAACCTAATTGATTTTTATTCCTTTATCTAATCGGCAAGGAGCAGAGTTAATAATTGATTTTTATTCCTTTTATTCCTTATTTTTTTCATCTAACGGGTAAAGAGCAAAGTTAATAATTGATTCTTATTCTTTTTATCTAACTGGCAAGGAACAGAGTTAATAGATTTTGCTCTTTTTCTTTTGAAGTGAGAGAATCAGCAATTAAGATAAGGATTGCTGATTATTTATCTTTTTCATTTTTTATCATCCAACGGCCAAAGAGCATAGTCAACGGTTAACTCTGGTCGGATAGAGAAAATCAGCAAACTATGGAAGGGTTATATTACAATGGAAGTATAACGATGGCCAAACAATCTAAATGAAAACCATGGAACGGTTATATTACAAGGTGGAGGTCGTTGGTCGTAAAAAGTTAGAGCTGTGTGATGATGAAACAGATCACTCGCCAGCTCCATCAATATAAATACATTACCGTGGAGTGGACTAGAACATATTTTCCCTTCGTCCTCTTACTGCTTACATTGCGAAATAATCGCTATGGCTGGGAAATCAGTTTCTGCATCTCCTGCTGCTACCTGCAAACGCCAGCTTAAGCTTATCCCCTTGTTATTGCTCTGTGTATTTCACTGCTGCTACCTGCAAACGCCAGCTTAAGCTTATCTTAGTTTAATGGGCTGCATGGATGCATCAAATTCCGTGCAGTCGCTGAATGGATTTAGAGTAGATCTGGTGCATATAGATTCACTGCTCCCCGCAAATACTACATCCACTGAGCGCATGAAACGAGCAGTCCAACGCAGTAAAGAGAGACTTGAAAAGCTGCAGTACTTCATGTATTCTGCTGATAAATTGCAGGATGACTCTCAAATGAAAGATATCCAGAGTCCAGTAAGCGCAGGAGGTGCAGAATTTCTCATGGAGATTGCAATTGGTACACCAGCTTTATCCTTCTCTGCAGTTCTGGACAGCGGTAGTGACTTAGTGTGGACCAAGTGCAATCCCTGTACCGATTGCTCAACTTCAGTCTATGATCCTTCATCGTCCTCAACTTACAGTAAGCTCCCTTGCCAAAGTTCTCTGTGCCAAGATCTTCCGCGGTCTTCTTGCGACAGTGATGGAGACTGTCAATACCTGTACCGTTATGGTGACAAGACCAACACGCAGGGGATCCTTTCAAGCGAGACCTTTTCTCTTTCTTCTGAATCGATTCCCCAAATCGCCTTTGGTTGCGCCCATGACATTCAAGGCTTCCAAGAAGTCGGTGGATTAGTAGGGTTCGGTCGAGGTCCTCTATCCTTGGTATCACAGCTGGCCCCTTTCGTAGGCAATAAGTTTTCTTACTGTCTTGTCTCTCGTACTGATTCTTCTTCCCAAGCCAGCCCTTTGTTTATAGGTGACACGGCTACCTTGAACGCTCCCGATGTGAGTTCGACTCCTATTCTTCAAGGCGGTGGATCAGTATGGCCGGTGAATCATTGGATATCCCTGCTGGTACTTTTGATATTCAATCAGATGGCTCGGGCGGAGTTATCATAGACTCTGGAACGACTCTCACTATCCTGGCACAGAGTGCTTATGATGCTGTGAAGACAGCGATGAGCTCATCGATTAATCTCCCACAGGTCGGCGATGTCTATGGCGTTGGCCTTGACCTCTGCTTTGACCAATCGGGCTCTTCAAATCCGAGCTTTCCTGCGATGACATTCCATTTCAAGGGGGGCGCAGATTACGATGTGCCGAAAGAGAACTACTTATTCCCTGATACCAGCAGAGCCGTTGTCTGCCTTGCAATGTTACCCACCAGTAGTGGTCTAGGCTAATGTCTCTCCATAATCGGTAATGTCTAGCAGCAGAATTATCGGTAATGTCTCTCCATAATCGGTAATGTCTAGCAGCAGAATTATCAAATACTTTACGACAATGAAAAGAGCGTCCTCTCCTTTGCGCCAACAGCTTGTGACACCCTGTGAGTGACTAAGGAAGCAGTTACAGTTATATCTATGTTGCAGGTTTCCATATTTTTCTTATTTCAGCTACGTACGTACTTGTCTAAGGTAGAGTCAAATCATAAAATATTATTCATCGTATTTTGTATTTTTATTTTATAATAAAATATTTTGTGTTTTTTTTTCCTCTATATTTTGTGTTTTTATTTTAATAATAAAATTAAGTTAGTAGTGAGACCCACTTGGCTATTTTTTTGAAGTTAAATGTGACATTCTAATTCCATCCAATATCGTGGAAGGATTACTTTGATAATAAGTCAATGGGTTGTTGTTTTTTAAAGCTAAATGTGGCAGTTTAATCACACTCAATATCGTGGAAGGATTACTTTGATTAATTATTCTTGCAAATGTAGACCAAATATATTTAAAAATGATGAAAAATTCGAGCTAGCCCAATTAAACACAAATATCGTATAATAAAGTACTAAAATAAGTCTAAGAATATGCCTTTTGATATTTCAAGCGGTAAAGTAATTATTAAAAAATTATTAAAAGCTGAAAAGTAGATGACAATAAATATAAACAACACTAACAATTGAGAAAATGATAATATCATCATCACAACCTATAAAAGTGGGTAAGTATATAAGGTCACTGGAATATGTATGAAATGTTCTTTATTCAACAAAATTGGTTTATCATTGCAAAATTGCCATGCTGTTTTATGAGGCCAAAGCTAAAGTTAGCTTTGAATTTAAATAGTATTAACACTAACCATATTACAAAGATTAATATGTTTGAAATACGTGGAGAGAGATATATTTGACATACTAATAATGCTTTTTATAGTAAAGAATGTGTCAATTAGGTGTATCTAATGGTTAAGCTAATATAACAACAACCTTAACAACAACTTAATTTATGGTTGTTAAGCTCATAGTTGAAGCTAGGCTCATAGTGGTATCATCATTGGAGTTAAGCTAATAGTTGTATCTAATAGTTAATTTAAAAGTTAATATAAAGCTTAAACTATGCCTTATGCACATTAACTCGACTCCCAAGTGCCACATGAAGTTCAAGTGTCACATAATTTGCACATTACCTAAGTGATTGTTCTTGGTGCATGGTTTCACGTCAAATTCTCATGCTAAGAGATGGAGTTCATCTAAATTTATTTTAATAGTTGTATAACTATTGGAACAATCTAATAGTTATCTAATATAACCGAGAATAGAGTTGAAGTTAAGTTAATAGTTGTAGAATCATTGGAGTTAATCTAATATTTACTCAATATAAGAGTGATTAGAGTTGAAGTTAAACTAATAATTGTAGAATCATTGGAGTTAAGTTAATAGTTGTATATAATAGTTAATTTAAAAGTTAATGTATTGGCAATTGCAATTCAAATAAAAGTCATGATTGGAGTTGAAGTTAAGCTAATAGTTGTATCATCAATGTATTTAAGCTAATACTTGAATAGTGTATCTAATAATAGAAAAGTTGAAGCTGAAGTTTTCTTTTTCCAACTATCACAGATTGTACTTATCAGATGTTAACTAAGTTATTTTTAATTTTTTTGAAATTGTTAATTATGAGTTAGACTAACTTCCTTTAAAAAGAATCGAAAACATAATTATATATTGTATATTAGCTAGATGTCCAACTACGAGATGGGGTCCAGTTTATTAGGAGTTTGGAGGAGTTTATTAGGAGTTCCAACTATTTCATTAGGAGTTCAACTCTGACATGACTCACATTAGCTAGACTCATGCCAAATGCACTTGGACTAAGAATTAAGTGATTATAGTTGAAGTTAAGCTAATAGTTGTAGAACCATTGGAGTTAAACTAATAGTGTATCTAATAGTTAAGCTAATAGTTATCCAATATAACTGTGATTAGAGTTGAAGTTAAACTAATAGTTCTAGAATCATTGGAGTTAAGAAAATAGTTGTATCTAATAATCGATGGAGTTAAGCTCGTAGTTGTATCTAATAATCAAATAGTTGATGATTAATTTTAATTTTTACAACTATCACTAAATGTACTTATCACATGTTAATTAAGCTATTTTTTTTAAATGATTAAATTATTAATTTTGAACGACAACCATAGAATCAATCTAGACAATACACGTGTCTCATTCTTGTTTAATCTTGGACGATGCCCATAGAATCAATCTGGACAGTACACTTGTCTCACTCTCATCCGTAGATGAAAAAGTATAGATGATAGTCCACCCCAAAATTCTAACCTATATACACCTTCGGCATAATAAACCTCTATGAAATAGAGTAGCTCGTCTCCTCGTTCCTTCAACGAATATCGAATCTGGGTTTATTCCTGAATCTATCATGCTTGTTTTGTTTAAGCATTCCTCTCTTGCCTTTATTATCCATTAAGCACATAAAATATTAGTTAAAAATAAAAATAAGATTTACAAAGAATTGGTGTTAAAGTAATCCTCACTCCTACCCCCTTCACTTTGTTAAACATAGGAAATTTATTCGCTATTATTAATAAAAAATTTCTCCTTATTATACTTATGATATGTTGTTATATATATATATTAATCAAATCACGAAAAATTGCAAGAAGACAATCCAATCAAAATTTTCACCTAGAAAAATATTCCGAGGAACTAATCTCAAGTGAGCCTTTGTGTTGCTTCCTTAACCATGAGTTTTTCCTTGGCCTAAATGTTCTTGCCTGATAATTATTTCCCATAATGCCACCTCTCCATTATCTTTGGTGTTCATCAAACTTGTCATTGAAATTAGCCTCCAAGAATAAGTTATATAATTTTGATTTATGTAGCAATGATTGATGAATAAAACATACCTACTCATAACAATGTAATTGCACACCTTTACTCCCTCAACAATTTTTCTATATTTCATTTTTGTTTTTACCAGAAGCCAATCACATAGAATTTGTTATCTTTATGTGCACAATCTACAATAAATATTTACACAATACAAAATCTACGCATATTAGTTTTCTATGAAACACAATCACACATTACTTAGAAATTAAACTTCTGTAAAGTTTTCCATGAAACAGATATTACAAGTATGCATATTGGTCCAAGGCATGCATTCCCCTTGATAATTGCATATTGGATGTTCATTTTTCTACAAAGTGCAGGAATCCATACTAACAACTCTATTGGATAATCATCATGTGCAATAACTTCCAATTGAGATTTACTTTAAAAAATATAAAAGATCATTATAAAAACTAAGGACAAATAAACTCTCAAATTTTCTAAAGCAATACACAACACTTAACAACCCCAAAATTCAAGACCTCTAAAGGAATTCATATCATAGGTACATGAACAATTACAATAACAATCCTTGCTCGAAGGGATAAGTTACATTATTAATCCCACATTGCACAACAATCTTCGCTTTTTCCTTAGCCCGGGCTTTCTTCAGATGCCTTTCCTTCTTTCAGCTTTATCTTCTAGCCTATATTTAAGGAGCATATAATAAAGGTTGGAAACTACATTAAACAAAAAAGGAGTATAATCCAAAATAACCAATATACATTACAAGACACAATTAAAAAAAACAATATCAGGAAATAGGCAATAAAATGATACACGTAATCTAAGAACCTCTAAGTGGGAAACAACAAACATGAATGCTTCATATATTATTTCATAATTAAAAGGAGAAAAACATTTCTTCATAATTAGAAGTCTAAAAAGAAGTTGAAAGAACAAAAAATCTCCTTCAAAAAAGTATCAGTGCAATATAATGTTGCTTCACAATTATACATGTTCATAGACAATGTTATAAAGCATGTAGATCATTTAGGGAATTAAAATTGAATTGGTGTTGTACCTCAATGAAAGCAACAACAATTTTTGCAAGGAAGGGAAATGATGGGCCAATTGTTTAACTCGGTTGTTTAATAATTCATAACTGAACTGTTTAATCAAATAACTTGTGATAAAAAAACTAATCATACTAACAAGTTATAATCCCATGCATAAAGAGTTGATTAATCAGGAATAACTAAAGTATTAAATCACATACAACAATACTTAGTGTTAACACTAAAAAATGTTCACCTAGCTCTCTATGGTCTAAACCATAATCATACATCGTATTCCCACCATTATTTCCTCCATTTTTAACTTCACAATTATATTTCCATAGAATATGGTCCAAAACATCATTATTCCTTTCCCATAAATGAAGGGAAGATGAGCATTTATTGTGATGTATAGCCCTACTCTCCCCCAAAAAGGGTCAAAAACCCTAAAAATGAGAATGGATAAAAAAATAATAGATAAATACCATGGACAATAAAATACCATGGGTCAAAATCCCTAGGATCATCCTATAAATATGTTGCGAAGGACTCCCCCATACACTTTTTGCCATTTTCTCTTAGTCACACTATACACTTTTCTGCCATTATTCTCATACTTTGCCATGCCATTCCCCACGGTGTGCGTTGAGTTCACTTCGTACCCATTTGGATCCATTTCCCCATTTGAAAACTCTTCATGGAAGAGACTGGAGACCAAAATTGTGAAGTTGCAGGACCATTTTCGAGGACATCTACGGTGGCCCACATTTTAGAAAAAGGCGTCTTTTGTATTTTTTATGCATTAGTTAGTATTATATATTTCAAAACCTAAAACATATTGTTATTGTTGTTTTGCATCCTGTTATTATTGTTGAACTCTACCCTATGATCTGCATTATCTAGGGTTGGTTCTTTTGCACATAGTAGGGGAGAAATCCCCATTACAGTTTTGGTGACTCCACTTAGTCGATCGATATGGATCTTTAATTTTGTAGGTCTTGCTATTGGTTTGTTCTCCTTTGTTTCCTTCAGCCATCACAGATATGACCCTCTTGCATGCAATCCAAACAGGTATTTCCTCGGTTCCTACCCTCGACCCTAGCCAACAACCATTTTTCAAAAAAATCCAATTTCGGCCGAGTCTCACTAATTCAGCCGAAAGTTGTGACCTATTTGCACCTTTTTTCTCGATAATCACGACCCAGGTCGCGCCTTTTTCCCTGATAAGTGCGACCAGGCTCAGAAATCCATATCGCACCTATGTCGGTTGTCCGAGTGACCCTGATCACTATTGTGACTCGATTTTGTGAGACCTATTGTGTTTTACACTCTATTTTACACGACCTGAGTCTTTCGACTATTTTTATTCCTTGATCATGATTGTTTCCTAGTTTTGTGCGACCCTTATTGCACCTGTTCCACCAGCAGGTGTGACCTGTAGTTTTTTGGTCCTTTTTGGTGCTTGAGATCCCTCTTCCAGACCCCTTGTCTATGTGTTACCCCTTCCCGACTAGTTTTTGTCTAGATATGATCCATTACAACCCATTGGTTTGTTTTGAGGTCCACTTTGCCTTGTATATGAGCCTCTTTAGTCGAGCTTCATAGTAGAGACCCCCTGTTGTTTCCTACACCTTGGTAAGTTTCTTAGACGTTCATTTACTTGTGTTTATTTATGTTCTAGAAGAATTAGTTGTGATTTTGCATGATATTTATTGTCATTTACTGCTATTTATCTAGATTTTCTTTATTTGCATCTCGATAGTGAGATAGTTGCATATTCTCGATAGGATTTCTCGGGTTTGTACACACCATTTGCACACATATCACACCCTAAGGACACAACGCTTGGTTCATAACCCCAAGCTAGCCTTAAAATTAACATAATACAACCAACATTGTAACCACATTTGAGGATAAAACAATCTTGTAGCTAAGTTACGGAATTGGGGATAGGCATCCAAACAACACCCCTTTGTCACTCACATCTTAAGACATAGTTGTTGTCCATTAGGGGACCAAAATCCTCTTGTACTTGTTGACATGGTCACAGCCAGTCTGTCGTTGGCCCTCCTGCTCTACAAGAGTAAGCCGCAATGAAGGAGTTTTGGAAGTGGGGGTGGAATACTGCACTCCATCTTGTACTGAATGCTAAACCTTCATAGTCCTCCTCGTGCATTCCAGAGTATACTAGGTGTCAAGGGCCAAAGGGATGAAGCACCAAGAAACCATCCAAGACATGTCATGAATGAGGTAGCCTAATTTCCATTATTTCTAGGGATATTTTACTTGAAGGTTCTTCTCGGTAGTGGGATTCTCTTAGCCTATTGTTCTTCTATTTCGTATTGTCTGTCTGGGATTTCATCACCCTGCTAAGGATACGATTTGTGAGGGAATTCCAACTTCTATTTAGGATTTTGCTTGCACTTTTATTCCATATATTAGTGCGTCATTTTATTTCTAGGTAGTGTTGCTTGTTGGATTTATGAGCACTTGATTGTACACTCACCTTCCTGTAACCCGCTATTGCATCTCGGTTTTAGATATTATTGTTGGCATGCGAGCTACCATTTATACGCTCTCCTTATACACACTCGGTTGTAGTTGGGTTTTTTTATCCTGATATTGATACTCTTGAGTTTTCATTCACTACACAGCACTCCATCCCATCATCATAGCTCCACCACGCTACTCGCATAGGCTTAGGGGGCACACCCCTCAATTTGATTCCTTGAACTGTCACCGTCCGATCCATACTGGACATCGTTCACCACCTTCGGAGCCACATACGGCCTATGACTCTAATTCAGATTTGTATCAATCCAAACCCACCTTGTTCGGCGTCCCATCTAGCCCCATGGCTGGTGCACATACTGATCCCTTTCAAGGGGGGATGCTTGGTAGTGGGATGGTGTCTATTCCACCCATCATTATGGGTGTCCTTCCACTAGACCAACAGAACCTGGTCCTATTGGGGCCATTTCCACCGCACACAGTGCTGCTAGTCCTCTACCCATTAGTGGTGGCCCCACTCCAGCCACCGTGGTTCCCACCATTCCACCCTTTATACCTGGGGGCAATGGCCCTTCGACGTCCATTTCATTTATCCCTACTATCCTAGTTATTACTCCTAAAGTCAAAATTTATCCATATCCACCCCCATTCACCCATGCGATTTACATTCCTGCTGGTGTTAGCAACATTGTTGGCCCTTCCCGATCTACTCTCGGTTCTAGTATACCTTTTATGGCTAGTCTCAAATTGCCTAATTTGGAACGGTTGACTAATTACCCCATTCATCATAACCCACTATGGTCTCCTATCCCTACCAAAATTCCCTTAGACATCCCTAAGTTTGAGGGTAAGGCAGGAGAGGACCCCCAAAATCACATTATTTGATTCCACTTATGGTGTTCATCTAAAAACATAGTGGATGATTCTATCTGATTGAGGTTATTCCAACGCACACTCACTAGTGGTGCAACTAAGTGGTATATCAAACTTCCTCATGCCACCTACCCCGACTTTTCCTCGTTAGCCTCTATGTTCCTTCAATACTTCCAATTACCATTAAGTTATTATGAGAGTGTAGAAATATTATTATCTTGTAAACAAAACACAACTACCCATATCACAGATCATATCCATGAATGGTTTCATCATTGTAGCTTGTGTAATATCCAGCTGGATGATAGGATTTTCCTAGATTGATTCCTTAAAACCTTACTCCCCCCCATTTCCAAGGATGCTTCATCTGAGAACCTATAAACTGAGTAGGAATCCATCCCAAAAGCTGAATATTTTGATCTTATATACACCCATTCGGGTTACTTGTATACCATTATTCTCGATGCTCCCTGTGTCAAATGCTCACGTTGCGATACCTCGGTGGAATCCCATGCTGCAGATGGATTAATTAGCACTATTACCCAGCATCCTCACTTTTAACAGGCCTCTACTACAATGACACCCCATTCTCGTAACACCCTAAGTGTTTCCCAATCAGGTTACACCCTTGATGTTTCACACGTAATAGCTCAGTTTGGATCCACACCTTCATATGCGCCCCCTACACCAGCTCCTAACGTCCACAGACCAAATTGTTCATCACACTTGTGTACTGGAAAAACGATCATCTTTGAAGCCCCACCATCTATTATGTTCTATTATGCACCACCTGTGCAACCTATTTCGGCATGAACTTGACTCCTCCTGATCCTTCAGGACAGGTCTACGCATAGTAGAACCTCCCTAATCAACCCGCCCCTAATAACCAACAAGGCCAGGGAAGAAATAAGAGAGGTAGGAATCGAGGCAATAACCAGCCTCAAGGAGGTGGTTAAGAAGACAACCCTCCAAACAATAAAGGAGTCGACCCCCTTGCACATAATCCCCAATGTCCCACAAGATGTGGAAAAAACCTACAGTTATAGACTAATCACCTGTGTGCCATATGTAACACTTACGACCATTACACACACGAATGTGCTCATTTTAACCGCTTCTGTTAGTTACTCCAAACTAATAACCAACGTGACCCCAATGGGGATGCTCCGAATCATCCAAACCTAGCACCAACAGATCTTCCACTTATGGTGCTCCAAACCCCCCTATCACACCAAAGAATGGTTGCAACCCAACCCTTAGTCCCATAAACTCCTGCAACCACTTCTGTGGCTCAACCCATTGATCCTGTTGTCCATCACCTCATGACATTATCATTTGATGTCAACCTCCATACTCGACGAAACCAGTATGGCTACACCAGAGAATCCATTAACCCCTCTACAGCATCTAGATCCACCGCTCTAGATATGTCTTTGCATCTGCCAAGACCCCCCATGGACGAGACTGCAAAAGTATCATGATTCTCTTTGTGTCACATTGCAAACAATGCCACTGCCATATATGCACTCAACTACACTATAGTTGACGACTTGGCTTAGTCTCCCTCAGCGATGTCTGCTCTGGAAGTGCTCAAAATTTTTTCGTCGCAACGTAAAGAGTTGTTATTCATGTTAGGTGTCTTCGATCCCTATGATTCTAGGTTGATCACCTTTTACCTAGATCAAGGAGAGCCCTGAATGCCATCATCTGTTGCTTTCTAAGTTTTAGTCATGATTTGGAAATTGGTCATCCATCCTTGAATCTTTAATGCGGGGGAATCCACATGTGTTATGTCAACCTTTGTTTGGAAGAAACTTGGATCTCCCACCCTTCAAATTTCCACCACCACTCTTTGTGCCTATGATGGTCGTGCGGCTCAATCCAGGGCCATCCTCATGAATGTCCCTATTGAGCTAGCCAATAAAACAATGTTGATTGACATTGAGGTTTTCAATGCCCAACTCGATTACTACCTCCTCCTAGGGCATAGTTATATGTATGCAATGCGAGTCATTGCATATACCATATTTAGAATCTTTATGTTCCCCCATGACGGGAAGATCATGACCGTCAACGAAATGACATATTGTGACCCCAAGGGATTGACCACACCAAAACACGTCCTTTCTACTATCAACACTACCATCGACAATGTTTCCATACCATCCATGTCCAAAGCTGTCCAAAGCTTATTTTTTAGTGCTCCTATGACAGACTCTTTGTCCTTGGCGACCTCCTCCTATGTCGACTGATATATCATATTTGTGCACTATCACATCTGGTAGCATTCTGACCTCCTCGAAACCTCAGTCGCAACCTAAACTACAGAACTCGGTGAATTATTTGGTTTCATTCCCTATCCACACAATTCCCTTCCTTTTTCCACCATCCAGCATCGTGAGTAATCCTTTTATGGCTACTCTCAACCTGCCTGATTTCATTTTGGGTATTCCTGTGTGGTACCTCGAACCACCTACCCCGCCCTCGAATCCCCAGATTGTGTTGACTCCCGTCCAATATATTAAGATGATGTCACACCCACCTCGTGGTACATCAACGACTGCTCATGTTTCTGCTCCTGCCCCCCCCTCCTCCCAAGAAGGATGGGGGAAAGACACCCAAAGAGATGGAAAAATCATGTCCTCCTCCTACATGTTCTTTATGTAATGTCTAAGGCCATGTGACACAGAGTTGTCCATATTTTCCTATACTTTGCACCCACATGCGCACTGGATTCAAAACCGACGACGCTACAGTCGTCAACATACCAAACATAGCTTCTATGAAGAATAGTTCACTATGAACCAACCAACCATGTGCAGTTTGTGGCCTATATGTTCATTATTCACACCATTTCCAAAAATTACCTGAGTATAGGTCACTCCTTAGTGACCTTCGCATGCACTCCCGCGAGTCCGACATTATTGTCCTTGAGGAAATCCACCCTCCATCTTCTTCCTCGGACACCACCAACACCATTTACACGATATCTACTTAGAGTAGCCCTTTCCTATCCTAAACCATGGAAGATACACCTGATCTATCTTAGCCCCACATTTACAACGACGGAGAGATCTCTAAAAGCACCACCAATTTTACACCATTTCACTTAGTCCATGGTGTGGAATTGATTCTTCCCATCGAATGCCAGATTTCGTCACTCCACATTGTTGTCAAACTTATACCTGATACTTCACCATTAGAACAACAACTACTTACTCTTGAACAGAAACATGAGGACCATCGTGCTACTCTACAAATGATTGAAGTAGCCAAAATTTGGTCGAAGTCCCATTATGACTCCCACGTCCACCCGTGCACCTTCAGCAAGGGGGACCTAGTCCTCATCTACGACCAAGCCGATGATAACCTAGTGAAATTGAAGTTTGATTCCATGTGGTATGGCCCTTATGTCATCCATCGATGTCTCGAAAAGGGGGCATATCTCCTCGCCCTCTGATGGCCACCTCTTGAATAATCCCCGCAATGGGTTCTACCTCAAGAGGTTCTAAGTGTGAAGTCATTCACCATGAGTACCCGTGTGTCATAGCTTTTCTTTTGTCTTTTTTCCATCATTCTTGTCATGAGTCTCACAGTTTGTTTCCTTGGTTTTTCCAGATGGATCCTACCTCACCTTGCTATGTTGGTTTAGCTGATGGTGTAAGTATATGGTCTCCTAATCACTCCTTGGTTGTGTGGGTCATTTATTCCCTGCCACATGAATTGATCCATATCGACTGAATGTGTGTTGGTATTGCTACCAATAACCATGATGAGTACGACAGTGTCGTTGTTCTGCTGACCACCTTCCTTCACTTGGGTATTCGTCGCCTTGATGTCTTCTTAGACTCCCAGCTGCTTGTCTCCCAGTTGAATAACTTCTACCGGGTACATGATCCTTGTCTCTTTAGAAATTTCCTACGCACTAGACATTTGGTTAGATATTTTGAATCCATTTCATTCATGGATGTTCCCAAAAGTCTCAATAGTGTATAATACCACATGGCTAATGGCGTTTTAGAGTGGCACATCAATCATCGCATATAGGAAATAAACTGCATCATGCATCATCATATAGTCATGCATACATATGTCATATACATCATATAGGAATCATCATCATCATAAAATATACTCATAAAAAACACATAAAAGGTGCATCCATGTGCATATATATATCACAATGTTCCCTACAAAATGAGAGCTCTAGAGGATTTCTCGGTTGATCATACATATCATACAAAAATCCCCATGCACCAATGCATCGGGGGAAGCATCACCAGCTGCTAGTCTGAGTCATCCTCCTCAAACTCGATCTCCTCATTTGAGTCATCCTCCTCATCGAAGCTCTCCTCCTCCTCCATTGGCACATCACCCTATGCCGTTGCTCTGACATACTCAGTAGCGGTTGCAATCCTCCTCATAATGGAGATCCACTCTGGAGGATCCCTGTAGCATGTGACGATAAAGTCTTCGTCAAGGTATTTCCACCAATCATCGGTGACCCCCTCCAGTAAGTGCTCCACATCTAGACCCAGTGAGTTTAGTGTAGCACTTCAACGTATCCTATGTCCATGACCAAGTGGATAAACCCACCACCCTTCCCCTATGTCTCTAGTATCCTGTCGGAGGGCGCGGACCCTCATTTGTACATGCACATAGTATGTCATTAGGAACAAACCCATGTTTGCACATGCACACAGTATGTCATCAGCATCTATTACACACATGATCTAGATACCACTACACTAGCAAACTATATGTGAATGAAACCATAAAAGCATCATTTATATGTACCATCAGGTCCCCAGACTTTCCCTAGATGTCAAGGAATCTCTGGGTCTTCTTGGTAATCCATCCTAGCATATGGATAGTCCTCTATAAGGATTGGAATCTTCCACGACCGTGAAAAAATAATCCAGGTGAAGAAGCAATCCACCAAGCTACCTCCCTCTCTAATCATCATCTTGTACCACCTCATCATATGAGGCTTGCGAGGTCCCCTCTCACGCACCACTAGATGCGATCATAGTGTAGGTATTCACTCAAAGAAAAATAAGCACAAGAACAAGAGGAAACAAAAATCCCCTTCCACTAAACTAGCACAGTTCATCCCACACCGAACCACAGTCAAGTACATCTAGGCCCACTTGTAGTAGGCTTCCCTCAGCACACTCTCTACCATAAAGAGCTGACTGCCTGAGATATTGTGTAGTACAGTTGATCCTAGTATGTGCAGCACCATCGCTACCACTTCTTGATTTTGTAGGCTCTCGATGTCACACACTAGTATGTATGACTTGTGCAAAAATTCTGAGGCATAGTAATTCCTGGAGAAAAGGTCATCCATCAACCACCCCCTTGGAAGCTTTGACGTCATGTCTCTGATCACGCCCAGTACTGAGAGGCCTATGAAAAAGTATACATCACAGAGGGTGATCTCCAACCACTCACCCTAGATCATGAAGCACTTAGCCTCCCTGTACCAATAGCTCACAAGCTTGTCCAACGATAGTTTTGTTGAATGCATCAACAGGATCTAGAAGAAATTCCACTATCCATAATCGGTGAGGGTATCCTATACCGTTGGATCATCACTTACCTCCCCTTGGAGTTCTCCAATGTCTCTCTCTCTGTCCCGTACCCCAATTTCAATAACATTTTATGTTTAAGAAAACATTATATTTTACTTTTATTGTAAATTTTACGACTATTGACCATGTGGGGTCAAGGATGACTATAATTAATTATGCTGAATATTTTATTAGTTAATAAATAAAATATGAGACAAATAGCCTAAGGAGGCTATTGAATGAGTGTCCACTAGCCCACTAGGTGGAATAGACTGGGGTGAGAGCAAACTAACACATGGAAGCATCCTCAACCACTTCTAGGTGTTACAGGGAGCAACTTCCCTAATTTTGTGGTCATGTTCCCCAATAAAGTGGAACAAAGCAGGTTGCTCATTAATTGAAAAACTAACCAAAAAGACCTAGGCATGCATATATCTACCTATCAAATTCAGCAAGAGTTTGTTCAATGATTACCTTGTCAAAATTATGAAGTTGAGAATGGTGCACAAGAGATTCGATGAGGGGAAAAGAAGAAGTGATTGAGTGATTAAGACTATCTTTAGAACTAGTGCAACTTGTTAGCTAAGTTCTTACTGCTGAGAACAGAAGTACTGCTGTTAAGTATTTCTATGGAGTTGCAGGGGTATTTAATCCCATTTCTACACACAGTGCTTTCATCCTGGTGGATCCGTGGGAAGTCTTGGGGGTCCTAAGACAAGCACTTGAGCTATCTTCAGGAAAAGCTTGGGTGGAACAGGCTCCTTGGGTTGTTTGTCTCCTCTTCAAGTTATCAGGTTACATTGTGCTATCTTATTTATCCTATGCAAGTAAATTACTAGAATGAATTTAGTCATTATTAGTTTTACTATTATTTCTTATATACTTGCAGCTATAAATAGACTATTTAAGTATGCATTTTATTCAGGAAATTACCTGTATTTGTTTAACATAATAAATGAACTTAGAATTAGAAATGGTGGAATGATGAAAAAATTTATTTTCTATATTTTTCCACTCATCGTGTGATGAAGTACTCTAGTACAGAGAGTTGTTTAGAGGTAAATAGGAATGATTTTACACATATAATATTATTTGAATGTTCTCTAACATTAGAAGATTTTACTTATTATTTTAGCTAGGTTTCATAATAATCCTTTTGTATCTAGAACTCTTTCAATTATATAAAACCTCTAGGAATATTACAGAGGGACTATAACTGTAAGCTTAGGTCTCATAGATATTAATATGGATAAGGTATAAGAATACTAACAATTATTGAATACAATGTAATTATTTACAATTAATAAATAAATAAACCGAGCATACTTTTAACACTGTAAAACCTAAAATTAAAACAATTTTACTCTTTTTACACTATGGAAAATAATTCTCTGGTAAACCTCAAACTGTTTATGTTATACATCCAGCTTGGAAAGTTCTTCATGCACAGATAAATGATGAAATGGTTAAAAATTATAATACTTCTTATTAGTATATAAAATAAGTAATTAGTAAACCTAGTTGTATTATGCATTATAACTCTGATAATACTATTATATATTTGCAAACTGTTTTTCTAAAACCCTACCGTTGCATTTAAACCTTCTTATCAAATACCGTAACCTAGTTAAGATTAAAAGAAGATTGCACAACTAGTAAATATTTTTAAAACAAGACAACCGTAAAATTCAAAATAAGGAAAAAAATACTTGTAAATATTTGTTCATCAGTTGAATAAGCCAAAGATTTAATTTCCAGTCCTTCCATTTAAAAGGAATAGTTTCACTTTTCTAACTATTATTTTTTACCAAAAATCAAATAATAACCTAATATCAAAAACTACCTTTTTAAAAAAACCAGGGGTTTATCGTCTATGGTACTGCTTCTCCCAATAATATTACAATAACCAAAAGCATCACATGGTACTTTCTTTCCGTAACCATAGTTTAACTTTAATTTCCAAAAATGTTGGATAAACACAAAACCCTAGGATAATCATTGTTTTAATACACTGCACTTTCAAATCATTAAGGAAGAAAACAATGCTAAACAAATATTTATACTAGAGTCGTAGCTCTATTTCTTTTTAGCAAACAAAATATTTATAAACATAGTTCCTTTTTAATCCAAACAATCATCACACAATTCTTTTTAACTCTTCAAAACCAAAACGATATAAATTATTCGTATTTATGAAAGAGCCATAATGGTCGAGTTATTCAGGTTGAGGATTCCAAACAAGTAATTACAGTAATTTTATTACCCTATCATCATATTACATGAGCCATAGCTCTTTTGCAAAACCCCAAGAGTTATAAACACAAACAGCTTCACAGCTTCCATTACTAACCCAAAAACAAAACAACAAGTTTTTCCTTGAGCATTCTAAAACACCGTAGAATAGTCCATAAGCACCATTGACAACATTGCAGACCAAATTAGTGAAGGGTACCCAAGGGTGGGACCGAGGATTACCAATCCTTTTTCATTCACCCTTCAGCCTCCAAGGATTCATTTTCAAACTGCGTCTGTGTACTGTCACCTATTTCCAAACATACAAACAGTTGTGATTTGTTAATATTTTAACCGGTGTAAATCACGATAAATAAATAATAGGTAAATGAATTCTAAATGCATGGAGGATTTTCAATTCGACTCACCAGATTTGGAATGTTGAGATCGAGAGAATAGTAATGGCAAATAAACCGAGTTTTTGAACCTGATAATCCACAGCCAGGGAAAAGAGTGATTCTTACTATAGAGCTCCAAAGAAGCCACGATCAAGGTCAAGAAACAAGAGAAGCGAAGGACCAAAGATTTATCTATTAACGCCATGACCAAGAGGAGGGTTGTAACTTTTGCACATACCCTAGAAGGCTGAGGGCATGTCGGCATGTTCTTTCTCTCCAAATAAACAACGGTTGAAAAATAAAAATGCATTAAGAGAAAGGCATATGTAAACCCTAGGGGTTTAATGCCCAAAACCTTCCATTAGTGAGAAACCACCATGTGGAGTCCACTAACCACGAAATTATTTATGCATTGATATAGTTTTTGAACTAGCACTTTAATCCTGCATTGATTTGTAAACACAATACTATTAACTTGTAAAAATATTTTAACAAATCATAATATAATGGATCTACGAGCTAGGTTACAGTTTGTTTATGTGTGATAAAGTTTATAGTAATAATTATATGCAATGGTTAGATGCATAGGATAAGTGTAAATGATATACATCATCCATACATCTTTAGGCTGGTTTGTTATTTTAGTTAGCCTCTAGTGCAAAATTCAATAATGATAATTTCGATGATAAGGTAAGTTCTAGGTTAGTGTGAAAAAATGCATAGTTATAAAGCATGGTAAATGTATTTAGCCTCATAATACTATTTTCATTTAAAAAAATGCTGAATGAATATATGCCCCAACTTATTTGTTAAAATAAATAATGATCGCTGCCAACTCCATTATGCTACCAAAGTAGATTAAAATTTTTTGTAAACCTAGGAATGCTTACACTTCGATATTCTAGGATTTTAATAGAGTTATGAATCCTTCCTAACTTACTTATTCAGTCTTTTGAACTTTAAGTTTTTACCTTGTAACCTAGAAGTAAGTTTTTTTACCTATAAATACCTGTACAAGCATCGAATGTTAGCTTTGAGAAAGCTAAGTAAGCCTCGGGATAACCTCAAGCCCCCTTGAATAAGAAAACAAAACAACAATCAGAATCACACTCCTTATTACAAACAAATCAATGATATGAAGTCAATAAATTGAAACTCTTTAACTTTTGACAAACTTTTATTCAAGACTGAAATTGATTAAAGTTAAATAAAGGTAGTAGCATGTGACTTAGTAATAAGTGAGTATAATTCTGTAGTTTTTAGTTACAGTTAACAAAAGAGAAATTAACTCCTAGTTTTCTATTAATGACCTGTCTTGTAATATATCTACCAATTAAACTAAAATTAGTTATTAAACTAGCATTTTAGACTACGACTTAACATTAAAAGTCATACATAAACATTTTATTTTTTTGTGAAATATGGGGTGTTACACTCTCGCCAAGTGACTTGAGGAATCATGAACATACACACAATCCTTGTCAAGACCCAGTAATGCAAAAAACCCTCATTCTAGGATAGATCGCACCTATTTGTCCTTTTTGTGTGACCCAAGTCGTTCGAAAAGGTTGAACAGGTGTGACTGGGTCGCTCTTATCCTATGAAAAGGTGTGACCTGGGTCGCGCCTATCTCCCTGACTGGTGCAACCAAGTCACGCATGTCTGGTTGATAAGTACAGCCTAGGTCACTCCTTTTCCCTCAAAAAGTGCATCCCAGCCCTAAGAACCCTTCGGGCTCGGCTAAGGCCCCCAAAGTGAGGAAAACCAAAACTTAATCCACTCGAAAACGTGGGTTTGATGAGAGCTCTTACCTGCAAGTCACAGATAAAAAAATCATCAGTCCAATTAGAAGAAATTAGTAATTTTGTTCTAGGGTCCTCCGCTCCAACTCAACACTTAACGGTGAAAATCACAAGTGTCATGTGGTCCCCCCTTTTTCATAGGCCTCCATTTGGTTTATTTTTTCTACCATGCACCATAGATTCATCTAGCTTTTGTTTTTCACATCATTTGCACCATCGGGTTTGTTTTTTCACCCTTTATCTTTTGAACTCCTTCAGATACACATAACTAATGAAAATGTCTTTTGACAAACTTACCTCCATTGTCATATCTTATGGATTTGATCTTCTTTCTGAGGTTGTTCTTGACTAGGGATTTGAAGGCTTTTAAAGTCTTGAATACCTCATACTTTTTTTTCTTCAGAAAGTATACCCATCAATACCATGAACAATCATAAATGAATGTCAAAAAATATCTGGATCCATTCATTGAAGCTGTAGACATTGTTCTGGAGACATCATTGTGTATCAGATCTAGTGTGGAGGTAGCTCTTGTTTCAATCCCAAACTCATATATTTTCTCTCAAAGCTTCCCTACCAAGCAACCAAGACATACTCCTTCTAATGATTCGATGAGGGGGAAACCCTCAACCAATTTGGTATTATGTAGTTTCTCGAGATACTTGAAGTTCATATGACTAATCAAAGTTTCATTCCACAACTTTCTTTTTTTATTTGCATGAGTCAACAAGGCTTGCAGATATGAATGATCCGACGGATTATTCCTCTTTGAAGATCCAATTTGGTACAATGGTTCAGAAGCCGTGCATGAAAGAAAATACAAGGAAGCCGCGCGTGAAAACAGATGGACGAAAAAATACACAGATCGGAGGTCGAAAGAGATCTCCTTCCGCAACATCGGGGGTCGGAAGAGATCTTCTTTCGCAATGGCGGGCAGCCAATGACTAGTCTTCCCACGGTGATAATCAGATGGGAAAAAAATACAAGGATCGGTGGTCGCAAGCCTTTCCTCTTCCGCAATGGTGGAGCTATAAGGGATTGGAAGTCGAAAGCGGAACGAGAGCCGCAATGACAGAGATATAAAGGCTTCCAGCAGCCGCAATGACGGGCACAATCTTGATCGAAAGGATAACACTTCCGGCAGCCGCAACGGCGGAGCTCATAAGCCCATTCCCCATCCGCAACTGCGGAAGCCAAAGATAACTAAGACTTCTGACTCGAAAACCAGCCGACAACCGATTGAGATGGAGTTCGTCGGAGCCGTTTCTTATCCTCTTCCACAACGGTGGAAGATCAGATGACTAAGGCTTCTGATACGTTCGCACGGGGACATTTCTAAATGGGTTGCAGTTTGGTGCACAGTTTTGTTGCGGCAGGATTTCATCATGAACTGCTTATTTGTAACAGTTGGCAAAGCTTTCTTGGCAGTTATGCCACAACTGGAATAACGTTGAGAAGGAGATGAACAGTCTTGATGCCACGTTTCATGGAATGTGAATAGTCACATTTCTTTGGGCGTTTTGGCTCCTTTGTAATGGAAAAGATGAGTTATAAAGGAGACTCAGTTCGTTGAGAGCAAAGGAGGGGAACGTTTAGAGGATTTTTTGGAGAATGGCAGTGCAACGTTTCTCTGTGATGAGAAGCTTGGAGAGAGCATTTTGCTGTGAAAACTGTCCATGTGTTGTTCCTTTTGAAGTCGACTATTCTCAGCTATAACTTGGCTTCTTTTGTCTGTTGAAGTCCAGTTTTGTAGCTTTCAGAGAGGAGTCTTAAAGACTTTCTGTCCAACATTTTGTTTTATAGTTGCTGAAGTTGCTTCTAGAACCATTTTGTACCATTTTAAGAGATTAATTGGATTGGTTCCCATTGGAGAGGGACCCGGAGACGTAGCCCAGTGGAGGGGGTGAAATCCGTTAGCAACCTCTGTGTGTGACTCTGGTTCTATGTTTTCTTCTTATATCTATCTATCAGTGTAGTGGTTTTTTTCATTCCTATTCTAAGCATTTAATTTTTGTTAATGCTGTCCCATTAATTAACCTGTTGCACGCATTCTTTTACAACAAACTTTTAATGCACTAAAGTTGAGGTCCTACGGATCAATGAAGTAGGAAGGAAATGGGAAAACTAATATTCCTTGTAGGAATGAATAGAAAACCCTTTCTCTATGATATTTCTAGTAGAAATTTTAGTGATTTCTATTGTGTCAGTATCGAATATAAATCTCTTGGGAGATCCTGTATGAGTCATCTAATAAACATATAACAAATTTGTTTCAAGAGAGGGAACCTAAAGCACATTTTTTAATTGTCCATGATCAAGTTTAATGCAACCTCTCCCAACAACTGGGATCTATGAATCATCCCCCATATGAATGCTAGGTCCTCCTGAGAGATCCATAGATGTGAAGGATTCTTTGGAAGAAACCATATGATTGGATGCTCCTGAATCAATAAGATAAGCCTTTCATTGAGTGAATCCTTCTTTCAAGGAAGAACAACTCTCATGTCCTTCTATATGGTGTCCATATTCATACTTATTTGTGCCTTGTGGAAGGGGAATATTTCTATTTTCAAGGATATTTAACATCTGATCAATGGTTTTCTTCATGCACTATCTCTCTAGATGAAAGCCTCTCATACAATAGGATCACTTAGCTTTCTCAAATTTCGTGTTCTTCTTGGAACTTGAAGTTCCATTGGAAGAGTTATGCTTCTCCTTTGACTTCGAATCAACATTTTTATTCTCCTCCCATTTTTCCTTCCCTTTATTTTGTGCTTTCTCTAAGTCTCCAACTAAGAGGGCCTAATTCTTGGAGGCATTGAGCACTCCCATCTTAATCAATTTGTCTTGCTCCTAGATCAATGACTCTATAAATGCATCTAGAGAAGGAATTTTCTAATTTGGGATGGGTAATATTCTAGAGTCGAATTTGGATACAAAGACTGAGAATTTTGAGCCAATCTTGCTCAAAATTGATAGTAAAAGTTGCTTGTCCTTCCTCTCTATCCCACATTTCTTGCATTGCAATACTAGGGCTTTGTATTTTGAGAAGAAATGTTGAAATGTCTTAAAGTTGCTAGGATGGAGTACAATGAGCTCATTCTCTAGAATATGGCCTCTAATCTTGTATTGTTTTCCAAACAAAGATTCAATCTTGTCCCATACTTCCTTCAGAGTTCTGGGTCCCTTAAGGTGGAACAACAACGCCCTAGAGATGTGGATGCAGATGAAGCTGAAGGCTTAATCTAACCTATTAATAAAATTGGATTTCTCAACATAATGTTTGCGATCAACTTCTCTTCCCATTGTCATCCTAAATAGGCCTTTGTTGTGCAAGGATATCTGCATACCTTCCCTCCAATCAATGCAATTGAAGGGTGTAAGGATTCTAGGTGATATAGGAGACGAATTCCCAATTTCATTGTATGTTGATAAAAAAATATTCAATAGATACATAGGTACCTGCAAAATCACTGCAAAGGATACTACAATTCATAATTATTTATCAGTTCAAACCTTCCACCTCGACATGTGCACTTTTTTAGAGTTTGTCACACCTGGATAGACCTCTCTGGACATAATCTAGAGGGAGAAATGAAATGATTCTAGGAATTATGTGGAAACTCGGTTGCTTCTGGTGGAAGCATGGGGGTTTCAGAGGTTTGTTGATGGCCTAGACATATTCTCTGATAGCATATTAAATTTCATGAACCATAGTTATACAATCCAAAATGAGAGCTATCTGAAAATAAGTATGTAGTGAAATTATCAAATCAATGTAAACTAAATAATGGATTCATGATAGGAAATTCACACAAATCAAACAAGTATTCCTGAGATTATGATAACATTAATATTCATTGATTAATCAGTAATAAAATGGTAATACAATAAATATAATTCAAATACCATGGATAAGAATCAAATTCACCAAATCAAACTAATTGGTTAGCTAACTCAGAGTGGAAATAATCACAACTGGAGCTCACTGGTTAACTTCGGATAACCAAATCGGTCTACAATCAATTAACTAATGATGGTAGGTAAGGGTAGGTGAATAATTATTCCTACACTCCCATGATTCATGCAATATGGTGCTAATATAAGTGACAGTGATCTAACTTATTGTAACGGAAGGATAACTTATGATCACCGATTACCTACCACATCCAATTGAAGGTGATTGTTGGTGGCACACATAGTGGGATCCTACAATGTAAGGATTGGTCCCTTGGGCTCATAAACTTATGAAATTAGGTGCAGTAAGTGGAAGATGAACCTTAGGTGTGTCCCCCATTCACTAATGGATTATGATGACCTTCCAAGATAGTATAAATGACTCAAATGGACTTATGTGGGTAAAGGGAGGATTAATTAATCCTAACACAAGCTTAGTGCTAGGATACATCTTGTCCCGGAGATCAAAAAATGAAAAAAATAGAAATTTCTCGTAAATGAAAAATGTACTCACCAAAATATGTACTTGACTGAGGTGAGTACGATGGTACAGTCAGTTTCTAAAGAATCCAAATTCTAACCCTTAAAACTGGACTTGAAAGATCCTGGACCGTAGTTTCTGGTTTTCTGTCTTGTTGGTTTCAACCTAAACTAGGGATTGAATTTTTGGGGGATTTTTCAACTGAAAAAATTCGATCTTGATTCCAAAATATGTTCCTAGGAGGGGTGCACTTCCATATGTCACTTGCACTAAAAAAATTCCACCTTATTAGAAACCCTAATTTTCTTGTTCGAAGAAGGAGAGAGAGATTTACCTCATGAAAGCTGCTCTTTTTAGAATAGCTATGATACCATGTTAAGTTTTCTATGCTACCATAGATTAAGTACTAACTAAATTAGAATTTAATACATTTTCACAATAGCAACATAAATGGGATAATTGAAAGAAACACAATCTCAAGGTACACAACAATTTACCTTGGGAAACTCTAAAGGGAAAAACCCAACAAAAACTTCCACAATATAGATTACCATTATGAAATGGAAAAAGAATAAGGTCTCATAGAGATAGAGATAGAGAGAGAGAGACCAAACCCCAATCATAAGAGACAAAACACCAAAGACACTAGTACTCCTCCTTCTTTCTCTCTCTTATTCAATACAAGTGGGTGTGAGTGTGTACAAATTAGAGAGGGCGCCTCTCTATGTATACTGATCTTCCCAACTGACATTTTCCCTAACTAGGTTGACCTATCTACATAACAGGGCCAACCTACCTAGGAAATCCCACAATAATAAATATATTATACTTTTCTGGGTGCTATTGATCCAGCTTACAACTTAGGGTTTACATCATAAATTTTACATGGCCTTTTACATTAGTAACATCTCCTGAAGGAGGAATAATAATAATGTGAAGTACAAGTAGAATATTCTTCGAAGTAACAGTATTTTAACAGTAGGTGTGCAAGATTTTCCTTGAACAAGGAGGAGGAGACAACCGTGAATGAGAAAACTAGATTCTAGGCATAACACATCATATATTTGATCTCAAATCCACCCAATATGTGTGATAATTTCAGGACTAGTGACAACTAGTATATAACCCAAGCCTGTAAATATATCATGTAAGGGATTGGATTCACAACTCATAATGCACTATATACTTCAAATGGATATGTATATTTGTGATGCTCAAAACGCTGGTTTAGAACAACTTGTCATTGTCATTGACACAAAAATAGTGACAATAAAGAGATTCTCCATGCATTAGCTCCTTAACGTAGATAAGGGAATTCATCACAACAGAATTTCAACCCAAAATCCTACACCTTGCATGTCTAAAATTTGACACTTCTCTGTCGCATCTTCGACACATACACTTTTTTATGCCTTCGGTGGCATAACGCTGGATATTTGACATGCTACCAAAGTGGGTCGAAGATCCGAAACACCATGGTGTCGTCTATTCGACATTTTTCTGTTTCAAAGTGTTAATCAAAACTTGCACAAACCGTCAGAAATTTGACTCCTACCGACACTTCAAGGGTCGGCCTTCCGACAGGCAGAAGCGTCGGGGTCATGGAAACTTCGTCAGTGTTTTTATCTAGAAAGTGTCAGATCTTCGACTCCTACCAAAACTTGAAGCGTCGATCGTTCGACGGGCTGAAGTGTCGGAGTCATGACAATTCTGTTAGAAGTTTAATAAAAAGCGTCGGTTGAGCATCACCTTCATGTGTTGGATGTTTGACAGAAGCGTCGGAACACCATCGGAAAAGAGACGCTTGTTGGTAGATTTAACCAAAAAAAAATTGAAAGATTTCACCTAGAAAAGTTGATCACAAAAATAAATTGTATGTTTTTTCAAAGTTTTTGCTTAAAACTCCTACTTTAGCTTTGTTAATGCATTCTAATGATGTTAGTAAGTTATGGCATGATATGTTTGGGAATATTAACTTATGTTAATTGCATTAATTAATCAAACAAGATGGGATAGTGGGGTTTCCACCTATATCCTTCTTAGATGGAGTTTGTCCAATATATACTCTTGGTAGGCACCTTGAAGAGAGATTTGAGAAAGGAAAGGCTAAGAGAGCCACATCACTTCTTGATTTTGTGCCCGGTGACATTACTGGTCCCTTTCCTCAGCTATCTATGAATAAATAAATATATGTACTAAGTTCTAACCTTCATTGATTACATCTCTATCTACACAGGGGTCTACTTCTTAAAACAAAAAGCTGATGTGTTTGCTTTTCTTCGAGATTTTAGAGCTCTTGCAGAGAAACAATCTGGTAAGGGTATCAATATCCTTCACATAGATAATGGTGGAGATTATTCCAATAAATATGTAAATAATATATATCCTTTTCATTTACAGTTCTTTACCTGACAAATCTTACGAAATATCAGTATGGTATGCTTCTATATATCCTTTTCATTCTAGAGCACACACTCTGTCGGTGATCATTGAAATTTATGCATCAAAATAATCTAATTAGTGTTTTAGATATGATAGATTTTCACTCAACATGTCGGAATGAGTGATGATATAGAATCATTTTGTCAAACATATAAATGAAATGCATGCTCAAGTCCAAGTCAACTGGAGGAATAAAATGTAAAATACAAGTAGTTTGTGGATGCCCAATGGAGATATAAATCACTTGAGAAGAACTCGGGACAATATAAAGGATAGAAAAATAATTTAGTTGTCAATTAAAGATAAGGGCCAGAGAGAAGTCATGTTATTTACAAAGAACTTCATAAATGCAACAAGTGTAGAAAAAGTGATTGATATGCTATATCATATCGTGCAATAGCATATCGAACCTTAAGGAATAAAAGGCCAAATAGGTCAAAAGGGTAAAAAAAGGCATGACCTTTTCCAAAATATAAAATTGGTCAAAAGTTCCAGGGAATTCCAAAAAGCAGAGGTTAGAGGTGCTCTGCAGTCAACACCATTGTCAAAATTAGGGGAATCATCACAACCTCTCACATTTGTATCTGTGTCTACTACTTCTCTTGGACAATCATATAACTTGAAATCCTCTGCAGTAGTTAGGAAACAGAGGGAGAAACAACTAGGTATGGCAACTCTTTCTACCTTAGTTACTAGAATCAATTCAAGTGATCTTGGTTTGCAGAATGAACAGGTCCAGCCTTCAATTTTGTTTGGCCAAGATAGATCAAACTCTCTTCTTATGGTCCCCATTGCAAGAAGAGTTGCATCAACTGGAAGTATTACAGATTCAGTAACCGAAACAATGCATATGCCTAGTTTGGTAGCTAAGGTAGATCAACCTGTTGCAATTGTTAGCGGATCCTACACACTAGGGTGGTGGATCCAGTAACACAACTAAAATCAAGTTATATGCAACATAATTTCACTCTATGTTTGTTCAATAGAAGAGACATGTGATTGTATTTAATCCTTTAAATAGTTGTTGGGATTCTGGTAAATGTATGCTTGCTTGTCCTTTTACGTCTGGTTGAGAATCTATAAATTGTTGTGAAGTTCCTCTTGCAATTACAATACTGAATCATGTGGAAGCACCATTATCTGCAAATGAATGGATGTAGAAAAATATTTCATGCGAAGAAGATGCTCTGATATAGGCTTGCCTATGGATTCACAGGGGAAACTTATCAAATATATTACTATTTCTTCTTTGGATTTATGGTAAAATGATGGGTGGATTCTAGGGTTTCATGCACATGCAATATTGATGCTAGCATTGTTGGAAGAACACAAGCACAAGGAGGATATAAGGTTTTCTTGGTTGCTCCATTGGTAAAGTTTGGAGAAATTATGCTTCTATGGATTGAATGGTGGTTGTAATGCTGTGTTTTCTTTGAATTAGGGATTTTTACTAGCTTTTGTCAACTTTTACATGTTATAAAACATCCTATTGAAGGATTTTTCTCTTGTTTGTCCTTAGATCTCTGAATTTTTCCCTAATTAGGGTCCTCCAACAAACCCTAGAGGTTGTTTTTGGAAGTCCTAGTTGGTGAGCCCTATGGAAATATTCCAAGAGGGAGACTGATCACCATCCCTCATGGCCTTGGGTTTGAATTAAATTTCACAAAAGCCCTAATATTTGTCATTTTTATCAAATTTTAGTATTTCATGTGTAAATAGACGCATTTGCGTGATTAGTGTAGTGTTAGATTAGATCTACATTTTTATAAACTAGAAAACCTTAGAAATTTATAAAATTCAATAATCCCAAAATAACAACAATTTTCAAATTCTAAGCCACCCTCAAATTTTGTCCTGCCTATTTATCCTTAGATCCTCCAGTGCGTCACCTATATTCTTGTCTACATCCATGAACTTGAGAAGCAACCTAAAAAAACTAGTCAAGATTCAAAGTTAAGGTTTCATATTTGACATGTTTCAGGGGTTGGGATAATTTGGCCTTGATAAAAGGTTACTTTCTTCCTTACAACGAATCCATTTAATTGTTTAGTAGGGAAATTTAGGGATTCTTTCCTTACTGATCAGTGTTACTATTGTTTCTAGCCCTAAAACCTATCAAACGGACCTGCAAAAATCAACCAAGTTAGGGTCATATTTGAGTTATGGGGAAATCTCAACAATATCATTGAATTCTGCCTTCCAAAAGCATTCTTTTTAGACTAAGGAGTACTTGTATAAACCCTTAAAAGGATGGTTAACTCAGCTGGTAATTCATGTTGATATACAGTAGTATTTATAGTTAATCTAAATGATGATAATAATGCCTATGTGATGAGACATGATGGTTGTTAATACTTACACTTGCTAGTTGATAAAATTGTCTACTGCTATTGATTTCAAAGAAAAGTGGTTTAAATGATAATACTCTGTTGGTTATGATTCTGAAATAGATTTTTCTGCCCTATATCCTTGGTGTGGCTATGAAACACTTATGCTTTACAACAATAGCATATTGTGCATAGACCTAGAAAAAACCACTAACTTATACAAGAAATTTACAAAAGATCAAAGGTATGCATTCTTTATCGATGGACCATCTAGCAAAGAAGTTCCAAAACCTACAATAGAAACACAACCTCTAGCATAGAAAACTGCAACAAAATGTTCATAAAATGCCATCAATATTTTCATAAGATTCCTTAGGAAGCAATCATGTGCCCAACTGAATAAGATGGACTGTATGTTGACCTGTTGATTGATCATCAATGAAAAAGTCTCACATGTCAAACTGAAGGAAATAGAAAAATCGATTTATTAGAGTATATTAATCCCATGACATACCTACTAGTAACTATATTGACTGATACAAAGAACATGGTATGCATGTGTTTATCCTTAAATACAGTCAATCTTAAACTTGGAAAACTAACATGATTCTATTAGATACCTTCTAGTAATCGTTTCGAGTAACAAGAGCATATTGATGTTTACCCTTGAAGTGATTAGGATCAACACCACCAAAAGTCATGGCTACAAATGGGCTTTCTTCAATAAAAACATATTTTCCTTGGGAAAGAAACTCGAAATTGTTTCCAACAAATGTGAAAATGTTGCCTTTAGCAAAAATATGTAATACCAAATCTAGTGACCTATCATTGTAAATCAATGAAAATGACTTATACTCTTTTTTCAGGCCATGGATACCTCTAGAAGATTGCTTGAAAACAAAAAAAATAAATAGTTTTTATAACTTAAGCATTCAAACAATGCCTTCCAGAAATAAAGTAGCAAATAGATCTTTATTTTTTCAAGCATATCTCAATACTTTGTTACCATAATTATCAATGCAGTCATTCTTCTTTTGTATTCCAGAGTTGAGATGTTTGCTCTAAGTGACCACTTTAAACTCGATGATAAATTGGAAGCAATACAGAAAGATATAAATTCCTAATAAAATATTTTCACAAAGAAGACTTTGTAACAAATTAGCAATTATGAGTAATAAAGTGCACAGTGATGTTCGGGTGAAAAGTTACAATGGAAACTGAAAATACCAATGTGTACCATGCCCAACTCACAACCTACAGGGAGAAGCACAAATATAAAGATAGGTTTTCCACTGCACAATCAAACATGAAAGTTGAACAAGATATGAGATTAAGAATCAAATTACAAAACTACTGGAGAAAGATAAACTGGGGCAGATAACAATATACTCATGTAGAATAATAGGGAAACAATGCTTCAGATACCATTTTCCTCAAAAGTCTATCTATATTTTTCTATCTTTTGACCTTTCATATTCCCATCAAACTCAAATTCCTATCACATTTCTTGTAATGAAATGCCTACATTTAATTTTGTTGTCCTAGCTATATGGTATTGGTAAAGTATTACCAAGGGGCCAGTTATCATGATAAATCAAAATATTTAAGGTAATTGTTTAGATCAGATAAAACAAAGTTCGCCTCAATTTATGGTAATCAACATCATCATAGTAAATGTATGTGTCTGCACATGCATAAATACCCAATACACAGCTCAATCAAACAAAATAAAACATAATTATACCTTGATTTGTGGAACTGCCAATGTCAGACGAATCAGTTCCTCATTTTGTTTTTCCCTTGTCCTTTGTAGCACCCTCAATGGGTCTGCAGACTCTCTAATTTCACTATCTCTCATCAATCAAGAGACCTCATTCTGTAAATAGTTTTGAGACGTTGTTTCATAAACAGAATCCCCTGTCTGCAATTGAAATATATAAAAAAAATTGTAGTCTTTGAAGCAATAGTGTGCGCAAATAATTATATTAGGGATTACATCTAGGATTACTTGATGCCTAGACGAGGGTGTGGTCTTATCAACATATGGGGATTTACCTCTATCATCCAACTGTAAAAAAGTAGAGAACATTATCACAATGAACGCAATATGTAAAATCTAACAAATACAGAACAAAAATAAACACTATGCTACATGTTTTATATGTGTACATTTTTTAAGTATTTAGAATGTGGAATTACATTTAGGTTTACTGGTTGCCTTGAGGCTCCAGTCGTCTTATCAACAGCTAGGGACTTTCCCCGGTCAATCTGCAAAAAAGTAGACAACATTAACATCATAAACGCAACCATAAAAATGAAAGAATACATAACAAAATAAAAATTATGCGTCACGATATACATGTTTACGATTTTAAAGTATTTGAAATGGAGAATTACATTCATGTTTGGCTGTTGCCCTGATGCTGTAGTTGGCTGATCAGTAGTTGGTTGGCTTCCCAGATCAACACTCTGCATGGAAAATAGATAATATTATATAAACGAACCTAATATACTAATGAAAATACATAACAACATATCTGTATGTCCATCCTAAATTTAATATTACACTGGCAATATCGATGTATACCTGCTGCCTTGACTCGGGTCGACAACCATCTACGGAGATGGAGGTGCCCCTGAGAGAACCCTGCATCAAAAACATACTAAAAGTTACATAAGGAAACATGAAAAGTAGAAAATTTCAATTATATGCTAAGGAAAAGTCCTATAGATGTTAAAATAATTAATAAAAGGGTGGTTAAATTTCTTGTTGTACCACAACCATACTAACATTGTTTGTATCTACATGATTCAAATTGTAATCAATTAGCAGTTCTTTGCCAGCAGGTATTGATTTAATTGCACAGACAAAGACACGGTTTCCTTCACGTGACTTGAATACGCAGTTGGGTTGCTTTAGTGTAGACCCTGGTTGTGTACTGTTTATAAATCCCACAATATTACTAGTTGTTTTTGGCCTTCCGTCCATGTACAACGTTGCTCCTTTATTTTGAGATTTGTATTTCAATTGTATATAATTCACTGACAACCCATATCTATGCATACTTTGTGGATATTGGACCAGGTGCATCCAATCACTGTAGTTGTAATAGGGTCCAACAGACTCCATCAATTATGTATATCTACCATATCCAACCTTTATGCCGTCCATGCAAAACAACCCCAATCCATGCAATGATGATGGTGCAATTCTATATATCCTCTCATTCACACAAAAATCAATGTTTACTTAAGGAAGATCGCTAGGCACCCATTGTTTCACTAGGTTTTCGTACCTTAAGGGCACGTTGATGTATCCCACTATCTCATCATCATATGAACATGACCCCCCTCCTTGGAGAAAAAAATTAATGTGTTTGTCGAATTTTCTTCTGATCTTCTGACATCTAGTTGATCTAGCCTGTGTAGACCTACTAGATGTCTCACTTTCCTCTATCTTTCCCAAACTCCCTTCACTGGAGGAAGACAGGTCTGAAAAATACCTGTTTGGTTATACCTGCACCATGGCCGAACAAAAATTTGGCATATGCATAGCAAAATACCAGAAAAAAAACTTGGAAAGACTTGTAAGCATTAGAGGAAATTTGAGGTCTAAAATGGGCCTCCGAAGGAAAATAATAAAATAAAAGTTAAAATAATAAAATAATAGTTATTAATTTTGGAGGAAGAATGAAAAAAACTACTTTTTTATTCGTATTTTCGACATATCTCCCTGTGTTTTTACTCAAATTTTGAGTGGGATAGCTCGTTGGATGCAGAATATAATTCTGCATCCAACGAGTACCCACACTGCATACTTTTGATGGACCCCTCTACCCCAAAAATAAGAAATACCTGAAAAAAAATGATGATGACGAGTACCCACACTGCATACTTTTGATGGACCCCGCTACCCCAAAAATAAGAAATACCTGAAAAAATGTGATGATGATGTCATCATCACATTTTTTCAGGTATTTCTTATTTTTAGGGTAGCAGGGTCCGTCAAAAGTATGCAGTGTGGGTACTCTTTGGATGTGTAATTAAATTCCGCATCCAACGAGCTCTCCCGCTCGAAATTTGAGTAAAAACACAGGGAGATATGTCAAAAATACAAACAAAAAAAGTAGTTTTCTTTTATGACAAATATGTCAATTCAACCATTATGGTTGACTCATTTGATTGAAATTCTATTATTTCCTGAATTCCAACTCACAAAATTTATTGTTGGCACGTTTTCTTATAAGGCCCATTTTAGACCCTAAATTTTCTCTAATGCAACAAACTTGTTGAAGAAAAAGCTTGTCAAGAATGAGTTTGGTTAATAGGTGTGGGCATTTGGTAGCCCTAAAAATTCTAATGTATGCCCCTTTTTTAGTTACATACAAGTCTCCATTCTCACTTATTGCTTCCATTGCCTTTTCCTAACATGAATTGGGTAGGATTCATAAGCTTCATATGTATGCTTGTGGCCATTGTACTTTGGCCTTTCAACATTGTCAATCTTGAGACGATATGTTATGCATATGGATCAAATATAACACTGCAATTTATGCCAATATATGTCTGTACAAAACCTAGAGGTTCTCCTTTAATGGACTATCTCCTTCAAAGAACATATCTTCGCATTCATCTACATTTAGTTCGGATAGAAATGATATGGAGTTGGTATGTTGGTCACTTCCATAAAAAATCATCTTTGACATGATTTCCTTTTTCAAGGAATCTTGATTAATCTCCTCTTCCAAACTTCTAGCTAGTCATTTTTTTAATCGACATTCTTAACCTATAAAACGTTTTTGATCGGCATTATTTTCAATGATTTTTGTGCGACACATCCGTACAAAATGTCGAATGATGTTGGATTCTGACGTTGGATTTTGGATTCAAATCTTGTTGTGCATGTTCACATTCAAGAGAGAGTCCATGAAAGGAAGAGTCCAAGCATTAGGGTTTCCATGAAAATAAGTTCATCTCCAGTAGAAGCTCTAGGGTTTCCAATAGTGGTGACAACTCACACCATTGATATGCAAAACATAACTCCAATGGGCTCGTGTAGCTCTAGAAGACAGTTCACAGCTCCATTTAATATATAGATATCAATGATATTCTTGCAATGCATAGAGAATTCTATCTCCACTATGTTATTCACAATAGATCCATGCTAGTGTCATCTCCACGATAACATCAATTGAGGTTCAACATTGCAATGGTGATAAGGGAATGCAATCTTGGCAATATCCTTCAAGGCTTCTTCAACTCTTTCACTGATGGAATTCAATGAACCAACTCCATGATATATCACTCAAATTACTTTCAACACAACATTATTTAACACAATAGAGAGTGGTTTGCATTTTGAATGGTGAAACTAATGGAAATATTCCCAAGTAGAATAGTAGGAATGGAAGACATGAGTGAATAGGGAATATGGTAGAATGTAGGCCTACAAATTTAGTAGACGATATTACAAAAATAGGGTTTGATGGTGTGTAGGTATTAAGGATCCTTATGCAAAGAAAACACCCAGAAAGAGGTAATGTCAACCTCACTTGAGAAAAACTATAGAATAACATGGGAATTATGGAAGACAACTAGAAAAACTGGAATAATCTCTTCATATGCCTTAGGATCATAATAGGATTTGATGCCACTATGGGGTGAAAACACAAAGTTGGGAAACAATTTCGTGACAAATCTTTTTTTTTTATAATTTCCAATTTCTTGGCTGAGAAAAAAGTCAACAAATTGTTTCGGCTGAGAGTTGTAATATTTCTCGGACGCGAAATTAACCACGGTTAAAATTCTCTCATCCTAGAGTTGTTCCATAGTTAGATAAGTTTTTGGCCGAGAGTTTTAAACTTTCTCGTCCGAGAGTATTGGCATAATTTTTACATTAAACTGTCAGAAATGTTTCTCAGCTGAGAGATTAGATTCCTTTTTAATTCTTAGCTGAGAAATGTTTAACTATATACCCCGCCTAGCTGACCATCGTCATAATTTTCTTTTTTTTTTCCTCTAAGGTTTTCCCCCCGAAAACCATGCCGTTGCTTTTCATGGTTGGTCATTAGCTTTTTGGGCTTCCGCTTAGTTGATCATCGTCATTTCACTGGTTTTTCGATCAAGTTAAGAGGTTTCTGGGCTTCCGCTTAGTCCACCATCACACCATTTGAGGTTTTTCAGTCAAGCAGGGTTACAGTTTTTCACCCTTGGTAAGGCCTTTTCAGGCTTGCAAATAGAGTTTGGGCTTGCCATTTTAGTCGACCATCATCATCGTTTTGGTTCATGCCAGGACAAAGGGTTTTCCGCTCAATTAGGTCAGAATTTTCTATCCTGGTACATGCATTTTTTTATTCTTTGCATCCGAAGATACATGCTACATTTCTTTTCTGAAATTACTAGTTCTCATAAGGCCATGTTCAGATTCTCTATCTTCTGTTTATGCCACCATTTATGTATTGAATTTACCATCTCTTGGGGGAACAGTATAAGTGTTAACCAAAATGCCCCAAACCCACCAGAATTCGACACCCAAATTATGGTTTAAATCATAATTTAGAGGGTTTAAATCTCAATTTTAACAATCTGGGTGGTTTTATAAATAGGGGTTTAGTCTAGAACAGGAAATTGAAAGGGATAACATTGCAAATTCATGATAATAACAATTTCCCAGTAAAAAATTGGCCGATTTTTATCAAAAATCGACCAAAAAAGAGGGGCATTTTGGTTACATTTTATCCTACGCATCCCACCCAGTAGTTGTAGTATGAGTTTACTGCCCAGCTGTAGTGTGAGAATGTCTAGTTTTAGGGTTTGTACCTGGCCTGTATATATCCCTGTATGTGCTCTTAAAATTTTTTTTCCTCTCGTGGCACCGTGAGATGCTGAGGTGCTGAGGTGTTGGATCCAGTTATGAGAGCCTGCATATTGAAACACTCACTACCTGCCAATGAATATAGGTCTGTGTGTAATAAATGAAGGGCTCATTACACATAACGTTATATATGTGAATTTACAATTTGAGAATCATACACAACATACAGTGGCTAAACGTTAGACTTAACAAATGTTCCCAACAGAAAAGACTTTAAGACATGTTGTTTCCATATGAGCATATCGATTAAGACATGTTACTGACAAACGATGAGAGATATTGGGCCCTGCTAGGAATTGATTGGGAATTTGATAACAAACCTGTAATTAACTTAAATAAAATAAACCATGACCAAGCAATCATTCAGTCAAGAGGGCGAGTTCTGGGCTCTATGTCTTGAGCATAGTTGGTAGGGAACAAAGATAGTAGCAGAGGTACCTTACCCCATTTCACCATAAATTCTACCCCTCAAAACTAGTCATTTTCGACCGAGTTTGTGCATGCAGGATCGACTGAGAAGGAGAGGAATTGACTTTATTTCATCGAAGAATACTTTATTTACAACGAGTAATGCCTTATGAGGAGGTATTATGAACTGAGGCTGCTTCCTAAGAGTTTTATTTTTTTCCTTTCCTACAAAGGAGTGAGCAACCAGCCCTTGTTTTACCTTGGTCAGGTCATTCACCATAGATTTTAACAACTTGTTCACTTCCTCCATGCTCATAGGATGCTTGTATAAAGTTTACTGGTATAGTGGATTGTTAATAGTTCCCCCACCCCATACATAGGTGTTCCTGGGTGAAGATAATAGCACCACTCCATCCATCTTATCATCCTAGGTTGAATATATAAAGCCTAGGTATAGGTTGAATCCCGCTGGCCCGCCCCCAATAATTTAAAGTCTAGTGGCTATGAATCTCTTCCATAGAATGTGACTTGGGGGGGTAAATATATCCTATTATATTTTGGTACCTCCAATTTGGATTCCTGAATTTAAGTAAGTGGTTGTTGGGCAGCACTCAATTCCATGTCATGAAGTGTAAGTTTGTGAATGAAAGAACTTGTCCTTTCCTTCCTGGATTTCTTCGTAACTTGGCTAGGATGGGAGAATAAACTTGGGATGGGAGATGAAAGAAATAGTGGGATAATATCACTTATGTGCTTCTTGCTTTCTTACTAGATTGATTGTGGGCAGGATGCTACTGGAAAGATTCTCTCACTTGCTTGCTAAATTGATTTTTTTTTTTTTGGGGGGGGGAGAGGTTAAGGTGGCTCATTGGGGTACAGAAAGAACTTTCTTATTTGATAAAAATTACATTTAACTACTTTCTTATATGAGAAGTAGAATTGAATCGATTACTTTTTTGTTTAGCGTCTTCTTTATCTGGTTGAACCTGGGCTTGTATAAGAGGTGGGATGGTATGGAATCACTTGACAAAGCTGGGCCATCTTGTTAATGCTAGAGCCTTTGGTGGATATATCATTTGGAGAGAGGCTATAGTTTAACAATGGCTAAGAATTAACCAAGAAAGCTAGTAGACCATGGCGCTAAACGGGTATCTCTAGTCAGTTGACTATGCAATTGGAAAGGAGATTGAAGTGGAAGTGGATGGATTGCTTTTATCTACTTTCCTAGAGTAAGGAAGGTACATGATAAGTCCACCAACCAAGTACACCTAGTAAACCCAATATGCGTAAGGAATCCACATAGTACATGTCCACCAAACCCACGTCTAAGTCCAACGAGCAAGTTCACCTACACAAAGGCGTTCGAATCTTCCTAAGGAAACCTCCCAGGAAATTAGTAAAGTCCAACAAACCCACCTCAATTAATAGATCCATAACACTTTCATTGCGCATTCATTTCAATACACTACTCCCAACTTAACATCCAGACCCTTCTTTCTATAATTATCGCTCCCATCATTCGATTACCCTTACCCAGCTCACGTAACGATACCACTATTTAGGCCCCTTCATTATACGATTACCATACACAACAAACAACTTTAATAACTGGGACAAGAGCACAGGTTAAATCCCAAGCCCCAGGAAATAGTGTTTAGTGTAGGTAACTAAGTATCCTTTCTTTCCTTATCTATGCATGTATATAGCAGCCCAAGGTTATTTGAAGAATCTAATTATCGTAGTATAGGTGGCTGTGATGCAGCCACAAATCCATGTGTCTCTTCCCTGCCACTGTGTGTTTCCTCCTGCCTATTGTTGTGTCTCCTTCTGCCTACCCAATGTGTATTTGATCCTACCCCCTTTCAGTGCTAGTATCCTTTGACATTGTAACCAGATTATATGGATCAGTCAGTTAAACAATTTCTATTGGATCTTGAACGGGGAATATACAACTTAATTAACCAGAGAAACTTCTAGCTATGCTACTGGATATGCTTATGGATCAACTCCTAAAACCCTAGATTATTGTGCTAGTCCTAATACCTACAGGGTGGTGGGTAATTGAAAATAATTGATTTAGGAAAGGGCAGAGATACATAGATTACTACTAATACTTACAGTAAATGTATTATGTAGGAATACCTCATTCAATAATTATTGGGATGCATAAGCATTACAAGAGGTTGCCTCTGAGAATAATTGACCTCTTTCCTAATATTTTAATTGAGATGTAATGAATAAAAAGAGAGTTAGGATAAATAAAAATCGAACTAAATCTAGATTCCAATCCTGTTAAGGGAAGACCCTACATATTGAATCCTAGAATCACCATTGTTGGGCCATTTAGGGTACTGCAAATCATTTATTATTTAATAATAATTGAAAACCCTAATATGAAATATGAATGAAATATTACACAATAATGTTTTTGAAGTTGCATATATATATTCCTCTACAAATACAGGTTTTCCATTATGTTGCATTCGCCATAAAAAATTGAATGGTCAAGGGAGGTTTTTCAAATTGTCCACACAGAACTCTTTTGATGAAACATCCTTCCCTGACTGGCTAGCAATGGAACCTCCTAGGAACTCACTAACTGACTTACTTATTGGAAATGGTTTATAACCACTATGAATGACCTTTAACGCTCGGCTTTCCCAACAAACAAACAACCAAACAAACATGGATTTAAGGGTTGTTTATTTAGGGAATGTCAGTGGTCCACTTGGGGTATTGAAAATCATTAATTATTTAATAATAATTGCATTTTTCATTTCAGAAAGTTTCTTTATGTGATTAGTTATGGGATATTTTAAGTTTAGGGGCAGTAGGAACCTATCCACTTGCTGGTTAGGAGAGAAACCAAGCAAGGGCTTGTCCAAACCGAATCAGCTAGTCGAAATCAAGAGTTGTTCCCCCACACCAACCCATGAATGATAGAACCCATGGTGGTGGTGAAATAGATGGTAGGAGACCTACATATTGAATCCTATAATCAGATAGATGGTAAAAGAAGAAATAGATTAATATTGGTTATTAGTCTCATCTTCCTGAATCATATTTGAATAGTCCAATTATGATTCAAGACAAGAAGACATGATCCCTAGAAATTCCAGTATTTGTTTATTTGTAGACCTCAACCCCAATTATGACCATGATTAGTTCCCACCCCACTTATGTCCATGATTAGTTTCCAACACCCTTTAGTGACAAGATGCTAGATCATTAAAGTGTATTGGTTGATCCTGCTAAGATCATTGTCACCGGTAACTTAATCCACCCACTATTGTCCATTTCTTGCAACTAAATCTTGGCTAAATTGGGTATTCTTGACAGTTCATCAATGGCAATGCTACTATTAAGAAGACCATGGAGTAATTGAAGAATGAAATAGATAAAAACAAAGAATGTATTTGTACAAGGAGCATGAAGCATCCTTAACATCCTAAAAAATAAACTGGTAATGATGGAAATTTTAGTTTTCCCTAAGTGGATGGTTGAATTCCATGTACATGCCAATGTTTCAATTATCATTTGGGTAGGTATCCATGCACAACCGAAAGAATAAATCTTATTTCATAAATTTTACTTTAATAGAAATACGTTAACTCGATCCAAGTGAAACTATGCCAGTACTAAAGTGGAAGGCCTAGGCATGGTATCCATGCTCCATATGTTTGAGCATTATTGGTTAGGTGGGTATTTTAAATTCTTCTTAGATCATTGAACTATGAAGTCAATAAAACTATGTTGGGAGGTCATATCTAAATATGGTGATTGTTATTTTAGGAATTTTTCTTTGAGGTTAACTATCTCTATGTACAACATATAGATAAGCACGAGTAAGATATAAGCATGAGTAAGAACTACTGTAAACACGCTATTTCAATAAGGAGAACATGAACACCATAAATTAATGGGAATAAGAAGAAGCATCAAGCTAAGTAATGAGTATAAAGCTTACTAATAATACTTACAGTAAATGTATTATCTACGCAATATCCATAATGTATGAGCATATTGTATAGTGATCTAAATATATTTACTGGAAGAATCGTAGTTATATCAGTATTCTATGTAAGTTCTTATAAAAAATACAAAGCATAGTTTTTGAGGCTGATCCAGACTAGGTATGTCCCTTCGTGTCCACCATATTTTAGAGGCTGATCTGGACTAGGTATGTCCCTTCATGTCCACCATATTTTTGAGGCTGATCCGGGCCATATCCAATATTAGATGCTTACTATAACTACTCAGTAAGACTGAAAATAGAAATCGTAGGTGGAAGACTGTAATATCCCAAATTGAATCTGGTATAGATTATTGTGATTGTTCTTGTGTTTTGGTTGATGACTCTTGACACTTCTCTGATCAATACATTATTTAACCTCAATTTTGTTTGTAAAATGAGGGTGTAATGTTTGAATAGGATTTATTATTAGGAACTTTCACAACACAATTCAGGGTTCCTTATCATACTAGACTTGTTGATATCTATACTTAGTAATGATCTTTATTTGTATCCAATATCAGACTTAACCCAGAGATTCATAAAAATTGCAATATATATCCATAAATAACAACAGCGTAGAAATAATGTAAATTCAGGGAATTATCATATCTAATCTGAGAAGTACCTTGGACAACAATAACTGAGATGGAAGTCTTTTCAGCCTTAACAGAGTTGAATTGTAGATGACTGTACAAATGCTTTTAGTAATCAAGGTGATGCCCAAAGTCTGAAGATAACAAATTCCTAAGAATGTCCCAGCTATGCAAATAATTAATTTCCTAGATTGATGGTTAACGCCATCTCAAATAGTGATAAGGGTGGATTGCTTGATGGCTGTAGTCACCTGATATAAACACACATATTTATGAATATGCTTCAACGAAATGGAATATTTGAGTACCACGCTCAGCTAGGAGAACCTTCCACATGTTGATCCCTTCCTTCTTATGTGCATGCAGATCTCAAATAATAATGGAAAGTCAATCTCTGAGGGTTGTAGCAGTTTGATGTAGAAACATAGATGATGAATAGGCCCCAATGGAAGTGGGTTTACTTGAGAGCTATGCCCACAAGTAACTTGAATCCTCTGCTCATTGGTAACTTGTTTCCAATAGAATGAACCCTTGCCCACAGTAAATCGCTACCCTATGCTTTTGAGGAGGAATGGATGGAGATAACCAAAATTTCAGTATACAATTCAGCAGTAGCAGTATAGAGGAATATTGTTTCCCAGAACTTGGTGGAGAACCCCCTTTCTCAATAATGATAGGATCGCTGCCATGATTAATGAATGAATACACCCAACTATAAAATTTAAGGAAGCTCCAACAATGCCCTAAACACAATGTATCTCTGATGCAGTGAAGTACACAATGGTGAATTTGGATGATTCACCCTAGCAATTGGTTAGGTTGTATATATTTCGCCACTAAATCCAATTAGGTCAAGGCAATCCGCCCTAAACCCTAAGGATCTCATCGAGCTCCCAAAACATGTTTTAAAAATATGAATAATAACAATGATAACCTTTTGGTTCAACTAACCTTCTTATATAGCTTTTAGGATTTGCATGTCCGTTTTAGGGTTTGTAGGCATCATTAGAGGAAATTTGGGGTCTAAAATGGACCTTATAATAAAACGTGCCAACAATAAATTTTGTGAGTTGGAATTCAAGAACCAATAGAATTTCAATAAAATAAGTCAACCATAATGGTTGAATTGACATATTTGTCATAAAAGAAAACTACTTTTTTTGTTCGTATTTTCGACATATCTCCCTGTGTTTTTACTCAAATTTCAAGTGGGAGAGCTCGTTGGATGCAGAATTTAATTCTGCATACAACGAGTACCCACACTGAATACTTTTGATGGACCCTGCTACCCTAAAAATAAGAAATACCCGAAAAAACATGATGATGATGTCATCATCATGTTTTTTCAGGTATTTCTTGCTTTTGGGGTAGCGGGGTCCATAAAAAGTATGAAGTGTGGGTACTCGTTGGATGGAGAACTAAATTTCACATCTAACAAGATCCCCTACTCAGCATTTGAGTAAAAACATAGGTGGATATGTCGAAAATACGAACACAAAAAGTAGTTTTTTTCATTCTTCCTCCAAAATTAATAACTAGTATTTTATTATTTTATTATTTTTCTTAGGAGGCCCATTTTAGACCCCAAATTTCCTCTAATGGCTACTTTTAGGGTTTGCATGTCACTTTAGGGTTTACATGCATGTCAATTTTAGGGTTTGCATGAATGTCATTTTTAGGGTTTGCATGCATGTCACTTTTAGTAACATTTCAAAGATAGTTGCAAGACGAGTAGAAACAAATACTCTTGAAACTCAAGTAGAAAATAGTAATCTTGGGTGTAAGACACAATGGCAAGATGAGTAGAAATAAATACTCTTGAAGCTCATGTCTTTGGTAGTTGACCAATTTATCTAATTTAATATTTAAAGGAATTGAGGTATTTTTTGTGATATTAGGTAATTTGTCCCCTAAATGTTTCTCATTTTTCTTTTCCAGGAAACATATTTGGGAGGGAACCTCCTGGGAGGTTCCTCTCATTCTAAGGATGGTACTCAGGGTAAACCCTAGATTGTTTAGGGCACAAGGCCATGTTAACATCTGATGAATAGATTATGTATAGCTAATCAACATTTAGCTCACTAAGAGGAAACATGTCAGAAAGTGGGATTTGACCTCCGGTGGGGAGGGTAACAACCTTTTTCGGACACCAATTTTGTCCTATGATTTTGAAGAATAGGGGCATGTATCTAATAAAATGTCCAATGATTTCACATTCTGGTTTTGTGCTCATTTTTGCAAAGAAGGAAAAGAGATATCCAAGAAATCCTCTCTTATCCCAAGTAAGATGTGTTTCTTAATCAACAACATTATTTTATAGGGCTTCCAAATGAAGACCACATGATGTGTTTCACTCTAGTTTGGGATGCATAACCATCCTTGGGGACTGAATTTTGTGTCATGATGTTCATTTGGTGATGTCTACCATTAGATGTGTATCTTGCAGCCCCATTAAATATGTCACTCGAGGAATCATTGTATTCAAAAATTCCTATTCAAACAATTATGTGTTCTTGTTATAGTGGTGCTTCCTCCTCCTTATGAACCATGTAAACCAAAATATCTTTTAGATTTCCTATATTTGTTGTGCAGTTGTTTACTTTTCCCTGTACTAGTTGTAAGAACTAAGGTCCCATATTCTAAACCAAGGGGGAAATTGTCTTGTACTTATTAGATGCTAGATGAGGCTTGATATGGAGGAGGTATGCCTCAAATTATTTGACCAAATTGATGAGAGATAAGGGACAAGGGGTGAAGGTTGAGAGAATGTCGTTCTTTCTAACTAGGGGTGTTCCAGATTTGGGAATACTTGAGCCACAACCTTTAAGGGATCATATTTGACCTTTTCGATTATTAATCTAAAATATATTTATCTTCTTTGACATGTTTTGACATGCTTTTAATGTGATAATTTCTCATCATGCACAGGTGCACAATGCTAAATTTGTAAATTTAAATTTGACATGTTTTTTAATTTGTGGAAATTTCTTATCATGCACAGCTTCACAGCTTCAGGGTGAAGTAGGCTTGTCTACTATGCATCGACATACCCAGAGGTCATTGTCAGGTAAATTTCACTATTATTCAATTCATAGTGAAGTATATATAAAAATAAATATTCTTTTACACATCCAAATCTAAGATGTTGTTGTGCCCAGGCGGTGGCTCTCAACATGACAGACGTCTGTCTGAGGGGTTTACAAGGGCCAGTGGAAAAAAATAGAGGAATTGTTTACATGTACATTTTCACTAGAATTCTTATCTGGGATGTTTTTTAATCTGTGGAAAATTATTATCATGCACAACTTCACAGCTTGAGGGTGAAGCAATCTTGGCTACTATGCAGCGATAGACCTAGAGGTCATCGTCAGGTAAATTTCATTGTTATTCAATTCATATTCAAGTATATATAAAAATAAATCTTCTTTTACACATCTAAATCTAAGATCTTGTTGTTCCCAGGTGGTGGCTCTCAGCATGATAGACATCTATCTGAGGGGTCTACAGGGGCTGGTGGACAAACACATAGGATGCCATTTCTAGGTAGATATTGTTTTCATACATTATGACTAGAATTCTTGTTTGGCATTTTTTTAATATGTGGAAAATTCTTATCAGGCACAGCTTTACAACTTCAGCCTGAAGAAATTTTGGCTACTATGCATCCAAAGTACGTAAGGTCATCCTCAGGTAAATTCAAATGTTATTCATTTCGTGCTGAAGTCTATATAAACATAGAAATTCATGTACACATCTTGATAAGATCTTGTTGTGCACAGGCGGTGGCTCTTGGCACGACAGACATCTATCTGATGGGTCTACAGGGGCTGGTGGACAAACACATAGGATGCCATTGCCAGGTAGAGATGGTTTACGTACAATTTGACTAGAATTCTTGTTTGACATGTTTTTAACATGTGGAAGATTCTTATCATGCACAACTTCATAGCTTTAGGCTGAAGTAATCTTGGCTACTATGTAGCCACAATCCCTGAGGTCATTGTTAGGTAAATTCAATTGTTATTTAATTCATACTCAATTCTATATGAACATAAATATTATTTTACTTGGTCTTTCCAAGATCTTGTTACATGCACAAGTGGTGGCTCTGAGAATGACAGACATATGTCTGAGGGGTCTACAGGGGCCGATGGACAAACACGTAGGACACACTTAGTGTCTTATTCCTCAAATACGCCATATCCAGGTAGAGGTTGTTTACATGTACATTCTGACTAGAAATATTGTTTGATGATTTTTCTTGTTAACTTACACGTGATTGCAAATTTTTGATTTTGTACAGGGGCTTCTAGACATTCTGACAATAATGAAGGGGCACAAGATGATGCATCAGGTATTTCTAATCAACACATTTTATTTGAATGTGTATAATTTTATTGAAAAATTATATATATAGAATTTAATACTTGCATGCGCATCTTCTAAAAAGGTTTTCTTCTCTTAATCCTAATCCATCTCCCGAGACAAGGAGATGTCATCGGGTGCATCAATATGATCAAAATGAAAGATATGAACCCATTTACAGTCATCCTATAGATGTTTCTGAGGAGACTCCTTGGGAATACAAAGTCGCTATGCTTATTGAGGAAGAGATGAAGGAGCATTCCTCGATATTGAAGGAAGAAATTGAATCTTCAAATCTCTCTTTTGGTACTCAATAATGTCTCCAAATTGTTTTGCACAATCTAAATAGTTTGATTGAGACATATCTTGGGGTTGGACCATCAACCCATATTTTTCATGATATGATGTGTAGGAGGAGATTTTCGGTGATGGGTCACCACAAGTTTGAAGAAGTAAAGAAAGTTGTCACAAAAGAAATGGTATTTTCATGTTTTGACTTGCGGCCTAAAGACAAAAAACATCTAAATATTGCAAGATTCAATGATCCACTGACTGCACCACATATTTATTTGAGGTTCCTGTGTGCATATGGGAAGTTCCCAAATAATGATGAGGTTCCCCAGTATTTTGTTAAGATGCTAATTGCATAGTTCCGGTTTAACATGGACCCCGACTATACAAATACAGGATTCAGTTTCTATGGTGTTGGAAAAGGTCATACATATGAACGACCTGATGCATGATGAGATGTTCATTATAGGCATTCGATGCCTCGGTTAGTACAACCACATCCTAGAGTCGTAGCTTTACTAGAGGAGTTGGAAACAACATCCCAAATAGCAAGAGGGGTGAGGGAAGAGATACAAGACCATGTTGGGGCTGCATTGGTAGGGGTTGAAATCGGCCTAAATAGTATTTCTTCAACATCCAGTATGGATGTAGGCCCATTTGATGATTATTCTGATAGTCTCTTGAAAGGTATGAGTTGATTAGATTTTGAGCTGTATGCAGCATACTGTAGAGACAATTATAAGCGAGTCGTTGCTTGACAAAATGAAAACAGGGGCATGGTACGTAAGTATGCTATAATATATGAAATTTATTGTATGAAATCTAATGTTTTTAATATATGAAATTTATGCAGTATACAAAATTCATGAATGATTATGACATTGATGATACGAATTTGTTTGACCCGAAAGAAATAGAGGCTAGTGGCACAAATATAGATGTTGAGGAAATTCTAGTTTCACAATTTCCATCGGTGATGCAGCTATGCATATTTATTTTGGTTAATATTTAATTACTTTTGGTATATTTTGTCCCCAAACTTGTATATATATATATATACATATATTGACTTTCATTTTTCTCTTTCAGCCCACAGAAAACTAGGATCCATTGGTGTTACAGTATGAAGGTTCATATTGATCTGCTCTAGTTGCAAATCAATAGTGCTCCACATTCATTGTATGTACTTTTCATTGTATTCAGCAATTAGCAGTTCATTGTTTTCTTGTCTTTCAAACTTGGCATCTTGGGAGCACATATTCATGTAGCTAGTTCGTGATTTGACCTATTCCCAGTGTTGCTTGCTTATGGGGGTTTCACTCGTAGTCTTCTTCACTCAGGTGCTAGCATTGGATAATGTTTTGATCCCACACGCGTGGACACTTTGAGCTGGTATGCACTATTTTATGATAGTTGGCTGTTAGTATAGTTTTTGGGCATAGAGTATAAGTCAACTCTCTCTTCCCTCCATCTGGCTGGTTGGTGTGACAACATTATGGAGTTGAAGGAATTCTTTCACACTTTATACTTTCATCATGTCTTTATAGAAGTTCACAATAAGAGAGCAAACAACATATATCCAAGGAAGTGCTCCCCATGGTTGTGGGCCTACTTTCCTTCACTGAAAATTATGAAGAAATAGCTATTGGGGAAGACAAGCTATAGCACTTCTAGAGCAGAGCTTGTACCTCCTATTCTTCAACTTTTTGGTTGCTTTATTTTCGAGTATGGATGATCAATTCTTTTAGCATCATATTAGATGTCTTGAGGATGACATTGTTTCTCCTCTGAGGTTATTGATATTAGGACACTTCATCGAGCACTTCATTAGATATACTAAGTTGGGCTCTTTATGTTTCCTTAGTAGACATGTATGGATGATCTATCTTGTAAAAGTTGCTTGAGGACAAAAGGAGCATACCATCAATTTGGATGTTCCCCTTATACATTGATGATAAAATTATATATTAAACTATGTACCTTGAGAGAGAGAAAATTCTTTAGTATTGTTGGTCCTAATTGAATGTTTGTCCATCTTTACGGTTCACTTTTCTCTTGTGATTGTTGAATCATGGTTATATTCTTACTTGGTCCTAGGGTTATCTCACTGTGTTCTCAGCTTGTTATCTCACTAAGATCTCTACTATCGTCGGTTTCTCCAGCAGGGCTTATCTCCTCTGCGATCTATTTTTCTCCTCTTTCTTGCGGGTTTTTCTCTCAATTTTTCCTCTGCGATTTCACTCCATGATTTTACCTTTGCGTCTTGTTCATTTCACAGGCTAAGTTTTACCTCTATGAATTTTTCACTCACGATCTATGATTTGTTCATTCACGCTCTGAGTTTTAACTCTGTGATTTATTCTTTCTAGATGGGCTGAGCTTGATCTCTGCATTTTCTTTATTTACGTCTCATCTTGTAAAGTGAGTCTCTGTGTCTTTCTTAGGAGCTTACCTCACAATTTTTCTCAGTGTGAGTCTCTACGCTTTTCTAAGTTGCTTACCTCACGATTTTCTCAGCGTTAGTTCTTATGGGTTTTTCCTATGTGTTGGGTTCTATCCCTGGAGTGACCATGAGGTTACTCTTCAAGTGTGTATTGTGAGTTACTCAATATGTCTGTCAGAGGGCATCAGTATGACTGAGTGTCTCTTGTGCTAAGTGATTGTGTGTCCTTAGCATGGCTATATTGGACATGGCTAAATTACTCAAGCCTGTGCTTTTGATTGAAACCTCTCTTTCTGTTGAATAAGAGTCTAAGGTTAGTTTCAGTCTGCTTTAACCCTCTCTCAAGGTATGTATATGGTTTACCCTATTTGACTTGTCCCTTCGGTGACAAGATCAAACTCAGAATTGTTTGAGTATAAGGCGGATTCAAATAATGGTTGTGATTCCTTTATGTTGTATCTCCTGCACTTTATTTATTCATTCTTGTACATGAAATATGGTATGCCATCTCAATGACCAACCTTAACACAGTGACTAGCAGAGCGTTAAGTTGAAAGAGATGAAAATTTGCAAAATTTTTTTTTGGGTTAGTGAACAAATCTTTGTTAATCCAAGACTTTGTTAATTGATTTATCTTGTTAAATATTTTATTGTTTGCTATATGAATTTTTTTTTTTTGGTTGGTGAACTAATCACTAATAATCTAGGACTTGCACTATCCCAAGCCAAAGCAAAGATATATTTCTGATATATTTTTCATAGACAATTGAAAAATTTGTGAGCCTAAGAGGAACTATCTATAATTTCATGTAGTGGAACTTGTTTTGAAATTGGAGGCAAACATAAATTTTGAGCATGGTTATGATTATGTAGCATGGTTAATGTCATGGTTATGTAGCATGGTTAATGTCATGGTTATGTTATGTAGCATTTTAAAAGGTTGTTATGTTCAGCTTCTTGTTGTTTTGGTCATGGGATTGGATGGAAAATTCTCTTATACCTTTGCAAGTAATGATGTTTTGAATGATCTATACCACAGTAGAAAAATAAAAAAACACACAGGGGAACTAGTCAAATGCCCAAGTTTTGCATCCAATTTTTTTTCTAAGTAAAACCACGTGGGTTTCCCTGCATTTCATAGATGGTACCCGATGTAAACATGTTGGTGCACATTTTGGCACCTGACCTGGTAGGGACATTGAGTGAGGAATGCGATAGAGGCAGCTAGCCTGTGGGATTTACCCTGATCCCTTTCGAAGCTCAAATTGCTCAACCACTCGAGCTACCCTACAGGGCTAAAATTTGCATCCATTTTACTCCACTATTCTTTTAGAATCAAAGTATATCCAACAAAACCAAAAAGTCTGAGATGTTTCACCTTGGGTTTTCAGACACCAAGCTTCTTCAAGTGTATTTTTTTGCATTCCGAGCTAAAATTTTGCATCCATTTTACTTTACTATTCTTTTAGAGTCAAAGTATATGCACCAAAGATTAAAGTCTGAGATTATGGTGAGTTTTGGAACATGTAGCCCTAGAACAGTGAGCTTGTTAGAGCATCTTGAAGACTCGGGTTAGGGTTTCATCCCTTGTATATTCGTAGATGAATATTTTGACAAGAAACCCTAGGCTATACTTGGTGAGAGAAGAAAAAGAGGAGACATCTTACCCAAAAGAGGAGGTTTATTGCCTTGGAGGACGTTCTAATTATGTGATGCATGCTTGTTGGATCTCCTTGTTCTGAGCAAGGGTTTTCATCATTTTCCCTAGCTAGGGTTTCAGAGGGTTGGAATATTGTACTAGCCTTGTGATAAGGCTATGGTATGTGCATGAACTTCATCTTTATGGATATTTCATATTAATTAAGTTTCCAGTTGTCCAATACTTGTGCAAATTGTAGATTTAACTTTCAACCATCAATATTCTTCATGGTTTGTAATTTCCAGCACTATATGTCTTGCTGATTTGACATAAGTTAAGGGTGAATATGTTAAGTGATTTAACACCATAATCAAAGAATATAATGGAATATTTACTGCTGTTTTTACAATTGTTGTAATTGTTTTCAGATCTATTATATGCATGGTAAGATTACTCGAGCGCTGGGACTTAGTGGAACAGATTGGTATCTTTTCACTTGAATTGCATGGTGGATTGGGGTTGCTAAGAATTGAAATATAGTTTGCTGCTACTAGCAGCTATTTTTTTTATATTTCATATCAGCTGTAAGGATGAAAATTCACAAGGTTAAGCTCCAGTAAACCTCTTGTTAAGAGATGAAATTTTTGTTTTACATTAAAACTCTACAATTCAGAAATTCCTACAATTGCTTTGTTTTTTTTTAATTTTCAACAAGGGTATTATTTGTGAATAAAGATGCTCTTCTAGGGAAACAAACCCATCTCTACTTTCAGTGTAAAATTCTTGTGCTTTTTTCAGGGCAGTTCTAGTGTCATGATTCATTATCTTAGTCCATAAAGGCAATAGAGGCTAATGGACCCTCACAGTGCATATTATGTTGAATTTTAACATGTGCAAGATAATATTAAAAATTTGCAGACTGTAATAGAGATAGATCTTGAAATGTAAATAGTAGAGACAAGTACAGTAGTCAACCAAGCATCACACAATTGAACACATGATTTTTCACAGGGAAACCGTTTAAGGACAAAACCCCCAAAGCATTAGTAATTCATCCTCTAAATGAGATGACTAAGTTTGTACATGAAAGAAACAAATTTGATCTCAGAATTCTGAGATAAATGTTCATAAAATTCTCCAAAAAAACATAAACCCTAGCAAGATTACAATTGCTGCCTCCGCTGGCATGTGTACTATGATGTGCTGCTTTTGCTGTGAATGGAACGTGACCTGTACCTGCTGCCCAAATCTTGTTAACTACTACCCGAATCTTGTTAACTACTACCCATGACCTGTAAGTGTTGTTTCTACCAATATATACCATCACCAAGGGTTGGACCAAACTTCTGCTACTACCTTAGACTTCCAACGAAGGTTGGAGTAGTGGTCAGCTGCTACCCATGGCCTCCACCAAGGTTATGGCAGTCTTTTGTTGTAGCCTTAGGCTAAAAACCAACACTTAATTTCCAACTATCAACATAAGTACAATGGGGAATTTGTTATTGGTGATGAGTCATGACTCTTACAGTGCATATTAGTCCTCCAACCCTCCATAAGAACTGGTTTCTGATTCCACAACCATTAGGTATATGACTAAAAACCAACATTTACTTCCCAACTATCAACATAAGTACAATGGGGAAGCTGTTATTGGTGATGACTCACCCCTGCCACTTTTAGGATATGAGGATGTTATCAATAATGCCAAGTTTGGAAAAGGTCTTCATGTTCCAAGAATTTTTGGACTCACACAAGAAAAAAGGCGAAGTATTGACCGAATGGATGGGTTATCAAGGACATGAATGATGGTTTTAAAGTGGTTGCTTTCAGTACTGTGATGGGTCCTATCGTCTGTATAAATTGGGGAAATCTTTATTTCCTTCAACATGAAGTTGCTAGTTGCTAACGTTGATGACACCAACAAATTGTGGCATCAATGGTTGGGTCATATCAACTTTGGGACCTTGCAATATATGAGTTGTTTAAGGATGGGATATGAGCTTCTACATATTAAACTACGTACGGGTGTCTGTGAAAAATGTATGTTGGGGGAACAACGTCATGAGTTATTTCCTAAGGATTTAGGGGGCAAGTCTCTGAACCTATTCAATTGGTTTATAATGATATTTTCACATCCATGACCACTTATTCGCTTGGTGGGGCTAGATGTCTCCTTACCATCATTGATGATTTCTCCTACTTCCTTTGGGTATATATTATTCATTTCGAGGATGAAATCTTTAAGAAATTCAAGGAATTAAATTTTTGTGAAAAATCACAGTGATTACAAGATCAAATCTATTAGGACTATTGAAGGAGGACAACATTTCGATGATGTCTTTCATCCATTTTTTACATCTCATTGCATTGTTTGGAAAAATCCAATATCTCAACAAGATGGAATAGCTCATTGAAGCAAAAGAGCTATTATGGAAATGGCTTGTTGTATGTAGCATTCTCTTTCAATAGAGTTTATGTTATGGGGGAACTAGTCTTCAATACCTCTGATCGAGCTGCTGAATCCCTCTTTTTACAAGGCCATTTCTGCAGTGATGATGTAGTGGCTTACGCAATGAAGGCTTAATATTTAATGAATATTTGTTTTAGTAAAACATAAATTTAAATGATTTGTTTAAATTTAATTATTTAGGATGGTTGGAGATGAGTGACTAGTGCCAATAACCCTATTTAGAATGTGGAGTCTTGGGGCTTCTAAGAGGTTAAGAAATTATGAATAGATGGGAGTAAATATGATGTGCATACATATAGAAATTTACCTATGAATGCAAGATTAGATGGCTAGAAATTAACAGTTTTTGTAGGATTTAACTAGGTGCTCTCTAACAAGGAGAGAGTTTATTTCAAGCTGAAATACACCATGCATTCTTTCAATGCAATGATATAACATCAATGTTTCCAAATTGAAGATAAATTAACAAAGAGAAGAGTAGATAACACCTCATTCACTCTCCTCCAATGATATAGCTGACCTGACATGAAGTCCTTATTGCAGCAGATTTAGTAGAAGATTTCAACAAAAAATCAACAAGATGAATATTATGCTAGCCACACATGTAGAAAACCTTTTCTTCACATAGCCTTCATAATAAATTAAGCATTAGCCAAACACAATAGTAGTTTATCCAATTCTCCAACAGCCATTACAATGTGTGGGAGCCTCTCTTATTTAGAGTTTGGGCTCAAAACCCTCGAACATAAAATAATAAAATACAAAATCTAGATCCATGATCTCTCATATGGAAACATAAAGAATGATATTCATCTAACAATCTCTAATACAAGTCAAAAGCCCTAGAAATTCAAGATTGGGCCGATTATAAAGCACTATAGTTTGCACAATACAATAAAAGATTTGTGAATTTCCATTAAGAATGTCCTATTCACCTTCTCTTGTGGTGGCCATCACTGTTCAAATCGCTTCAAGTATTATTACCTACATATCTACTGGTGTGAGACTTTATCACTGTTCTTCAAAGTTTGTGCCCTCACTACTGCTGGTTTATAATATTTAAGAACAACCTCTTCTAATTGCTGCTATGATATATCCCTGGGAAATGGTATATGATGGTAGGAGATGTTACTGCCACTCAAATGTCCTCTAAATAACATCACAACCTTCTTTGTTTGGCCTGGTCCCCCCTTTTTCGTGCCCATAAGCTTACATTCATACCCACAAATCTGAGCTTCCAGAGCTGATTATCATCCTCTTCTATTGTTGACATTCCGCCTGTGTGTTTTTTGTATTTATGATTTATTGCAGATTGTTTATTATTTCAGCAAAAACCAGTGATTGAGATGATCAAACTGAACTTTTTTGAGCTTTCTTTCTGTTTGTTTTCTCTTTTGAATTTGTTTGTATTCCTTTCAGACATTGCAATAGTTTAGGTTTGCCAAATTTTGGGTTTAGGGTCCTCTTGTTATGTATGCATTTTTTACTTTGTTGACATTGTTTTATCGTCTTAGTGTTTAGCAACTTTTTAGTGCCATGTACTACTAATGATCATCTTTATGGAACATATTATCCAGGTTTTTTGGCACCATGTACAACAGCTTATGATCATCTTTACTGCGGTTATTATCTAGAATGAGGGCTGCACTACAGTATCCATAATGACAGATGCACTAGATCATCTACGTAATTATTTATTTGTTGAATATGAACAGTTACATTTGAATGGTAATCTGTATTTATAAATTTGACCCTTTTTTAATAGAAAACTGATAAATGATCGTAATTAAAACGTTTTTATTTGTATCATGATGATTTTAGATGTATTTTTTTGGTATGGTTTTGACACATAATTCATGTAGAATTTTGAACCACTCATTCTATTTGAGAACATGGTTGCAAATAAAATTTAAGACAGTACATATATGTAAATGCTATAATCAAAACTCATTTTCAAGGGATACAAATAATAAAACAAAGTAAATGTTACAAGCATTTAATGTCAATGAGCGTGTTCTAATTGTGTAAGCATAAAATATTTATGGTTCAATTAGATGTAGATGATGAACTTTGTTGTTGGGTTAATTTTTTAAGCCTCCTCATGAAGATAGACCTACATATACTATGAGGGATAAGGTGAAAGGTGTTTTTCCATCTTCATGCTCATGTTTCATTGAATGAAAAGGTTGTGTAGTGCGCTTTCATACATGAAGAGATGAGTATGAAACTAATGCCAAGTTAGTGGAATTATTTTAGAATCTTCATGACATACATAATGGGGATAAGATCACCCTTGACACATTTGCGAAGCTAAAATTGTTGTATTTTATCACCATCACTATTCATGCAACATAATGTTCTTGTTTTTCATCACCCTATTTTCAATGTTTTGAGAATGTGCATGAGTTATTTTTACAGCACACCGAAAATACCAACATACCAATATGTGCATGAGTTATTTTTTCAGTGCACCAAAAATACCAACATACCAAGATAATCAATGCATCAAAATGTATCATTCTAAGTCATGTGTCCATATTATAAATAGTTGTAATTATTCAAAACTACTTTATTGTCTTTTTCAAAACTTATATATAGGAATGTAAAATGAGTTTATGGTTGGCATGTATGAGCATGATAAAATAGATTAGAGTTAGGGTTTGAATATCTTATTTAGTTCACATCATATAAGGAGATTGCATGAACCTATCTTATGACTATGACAAGGTTTCCATTATGAAAATTTTGTGAATTTTACATGGATGAATCTTGTTTGCGATTTAATCTTAATGGTGTGCATGGTTTATGATTATTATCTATTTTCATGAGCTATATAAGTAAACATTTTTTTTGTAATTCTTATCATTTTTGGGTGAGACCTTATCCCCATTTAAATATTGAAAATTCCATTGTCGATATGTTATTATTGTTTTACTAGCTAAACTATGGTTTATTTTTAGAGCCAATAATTGGTTCCACTCCTACAATAGAACACACTTTTCAAAAGGAACTAATAATGTAAATGTCATGGAAACCCTTCAGACATGATAAATACAAAGAAAGGGAAATGATATTTTAAAACAAAGAAATGTAGTTCATTATAATTTATATCTATCATGGTGGAAGAATAGGCTCATCAATACTATGATTTGATCATCTATGATCAAGAACTATTGAAGAGAAAAATAGACTATTGGTTTTGATGCTCGTAAAATAAGGTTACGGTAATGGATTTTTCTATTGAATATATAAGCATTTTGAGCACACCAAACTTATAATCAAGAACTATTGAAAATATAAATATACTATTGGTTTTAATGCTCATAAAATAAGGTTATGTTAATGGATTTTTTTATTGAATATATTCAGCACTTTGAGCACACAAAACTTAAGTAATTTTGAGGAAGGTCTAAGAGGGAGGTTGCTAAAATTGATATCATTGCATGTAACCATTCTATTTGTAGAAAAAAAATATTAATGAAAATGAAACTAGATTGAATGGAGGTGTAATCCTTAATGTTATTTCATTTTGCTCTCAATCCAACTTATTTTCATTACCTGTAAATGCCCTCCGTTTCTACATTACAAAGGGTTGTCTTCACATGAAATTGAAAAGAATGTTTCAATATATTATACTCCTTTTCTTTAAGTGTTTCCCTCTATATGTGAACAATAAGAATGACAAAAATGTTTCTAAGTGTAGAAACCCAAAATTTAATATATTAATTTAAAATAAAAACATAGGAAAATGTTGGATATAATATAATTGATTTCTTAACTTAAAATAAATATTTAATAAAGAATTAAATGTTTTATCCCTAAATGAATTTCGTAATTGAAAGCAACTATAGACATTCACATTTTAGTTTAGTGCTAGTTCAATTTCAATTCAACTTTGAGATAACTTGAGGTTGAACTATATCTTCATTAGTTATCTTTAAATTAGTAATACAAAATCATGAGATTGTTCCTTCTTATGTTTTAAAAATATGTACCAAGTTAGAAATAGAAATGTTGTTTCGTAATGTTCAAACTCAATATTTATATTTAAATCCATTAAAACATCAACAATATCAAGAACATATATATGAATCTAGCTTTATTAAAATCGATAATATATATTTAAATTAATATTGTTAGAAAGAGCTTCTCTTAGTTTCGAGAATTATATATATATTCTCTATTGACGAGGCCAACCACGTGAAGGTGGAAGCTCGTTTGTCCCCTCCCACTCACCCTAGAATCAAAGAACAAAAATTCATCAACCTTGATGTGTTTTTATTCATATGAAATGTGCCAGTGGAATATTATCAAGAATGGCACTATGATCTTCTATCGACAATTTCCTTTGTCGATGCTTGGAATTTTTCCTACTCTTTACTGCCTTCAACTACAACTGGGTTTCTATGAACAAATGTCTGTATTGAGCACATATAACATCTGACTCGTAGTCTTGAAAAAGAATATGGTGTTTACATTTCCTTACTTCTACAAAGAAACGTCCCATTATAACCATTGAACCCACACCATACGTATAATTTGACAGGTCTTTAAATTCTTGCATCAACGTGCTTTTTGATCTAGTGCATCTCCATAAATAATAATGCACTTTTTCTAGATACATCACCTTTTCTAACCAAATCAGAAACACAATCATAATATTTGTCAATCACAAGCGCTTCATTGTCATGCTCTACATCACTAATATTTCCAAATGGGGGCAATGGTGTTAATTCTTAGTGTCTCCATGGTTTCACAAATTTTTTAGTTTGGTTTTGACACTCATCCAAGGACTCTACATCATCAATACATGCAAGAAAAAATCAAGAGTACTTCCGTTTCTCGATTGCGTGTATATTTGTCATTTTCTTACTCCTAATGGAGTGTAAGCCCCTTGTTTTCGGGATTGCAGTACAATTATGTGGCATTTATTTGTCAACATCACCCATTGCAATATTCCAGAAAAACATTCTCACATTACCATCCTTTCATTGAATTCATGGCTCAATTTTGTTTGCACCAATTAACAACATCGTTTGAACTTGCAAGGCGAGAAGCAGAGTGATTCATTTGATATCTCCTGAGTGCACATTTCATGTAGGACCCAGCACCATCGTGTTCTCCTTTTCCATGTCCCGTTTCAAAAAAGCTCCACGTGTGGCGAACATCCATGTTTCTATGAAGGCAATACAACCATAAGAATGAGCACACTAATTTAAATTGACTAGCACAACCATTTGACCGCACCCAATGTTCCTTAAAAGTGATCTTTCGTCTTGATAATTTTTTATAAAGCATACCTAAGCAATGCTAGACAAAAAAAGTATCATGTGTACGATCATCACTGATGTAGAAATGATACTCCTTAATCACTTCATGATTATTTTCACTGCTATCAAAACCATTGACATCAAGCTCTGCATGTCTATACATAATATGAACAAGTATAAATACCTAATCTCAATGATAATACTCACTCTGTATCTCCTTTTTCGGAGTGAAAGTGTAATTTTCAGCAAAATCGATAATGGATAATAATGTTCCTTTTCCAAATACATCTCATGATTTCTTGAACTGTAAGTCCTGCCATCGTGCTGAGTGAGAGTGCTTGATATATTTATATATTTGATCCCTGAACATTGTTCATAAAATTTGTCAAAGAGATATCACTTTCAACTAAATTAATCTTTCTTGATGTTAATGTTGAGTATGTAACAGGAGTATAATCAACATATTCATATCCCTTCCATTTCACAATGCGATTTAATATTTGAGGATTGTTTGCATAAATGTGGTAGTTAGAATTAAAAAGGGCAAAATCAGAACATTCCTCACATTTTTTACCCCCGACGCATTGTTTCTTATAGAATACTTGATCATTCTCTTGCGCACATAGTATTTTAGATACAAATTCATGAACAATCGTAGGAGGGGGGTTATTGTTAGTTTTTTAACATTAAGCTAGCATTATTAGTATCTTTAACTGAGAGAATAACAAGTACAACAATCAAACAAAAGAGACAATGAACACAGTGTTTTCCCTTGGTGAAACCATAAAGGAGAAAACCCTGCAACTTCCTTAGAGATAGAATCAACACCAAAACAGTAAAAGCCCAAAACAGTAAGTGATCTCCTGATAGCAGTAATATTCTTCTTGTCTAGCCCCAGTGTCTTCTCCTTCCTCAACTATGTGCTACACTTGAGTGTGTATTAGTTGTATGATAAATAGAGACTCCAATTCTCTATTTATACTAATCCTGACATGACTAAAACCCTACTAGGGATGACCTCTACTAGGAGAGTCTAATAACCCTAGTGCCTCGGAACTGTGGGGACTTTAACCCTTAGACAATCGAAGGGTTACCCACTATGACTTGACAGGACTTGTTTACATTATATATCCTCCCGATAAGAACATTGGGGCATGACAACATGACTCAATTACAATATAGACACATCCCAGAAAAAACATCGGGTTACAATACATAAGATACATAGATGAATACATTACAAAGTTACAAATACATCAACACTCCCTCTTAACTAGGAAGGTATTCTTTCGACACAATTTTTAGCACTGGTCTTCTTCTCTGTATCAACTGGATCATCTCGTCATCTACATCTCAAGTCTTCTGAGTCTTCAAGTCATATTCATTCTTAAAATATGGATCATCTCTGGATCTGGATCATCATGGGACATCATCACTGGATCTGGATCATCTCTCGATCTTGATCATCATGGGCATCATCACTAGATCTGGATCATCTCTCAATTTGGATCATCATGGGCATCATCATTGGATCTAGATCATCACTTAATCTGGATCATCACTGCTGGATCATCATCACTAGATCTAGATCATCACTCGATATGGATCATCACTGGCTATCATCACTAGATCTCGATCATCACTCGATCTGGATCATCACTGGTGCTATCTCATGATTCTTCTCGTCACAGGAAGTTCTACAGAGCCATCCCTTTTTCATGCTAGTTGTAGGCCTATCCTCCATGTAGGTCTTCTTCAGCACTTATATCTGACCTACTCATCAGAAAGGCATAGTACTCACATCCATCCAGGTGGGAAGACATCCTACCATAGTGATGGAGGACTCTCACCCAGGCCAGAACAAAACCTATCACATTGATGAAATATTTCCGCACATTCACCTAGGCCAGAACACACCCTACCACAATGATGAATGACTCTCACCTAGGTCGGAACACATCCTACCACAATGATGAACAACTCTCACCCAGACCGGAACACACCCTACCATAATGATGAAATATTTCTACACATTCACCTAGGCCAGAACACATCCTACCACAATGATGAACGACTCTCACCCAGGCCAGAACACATCTTACCACAATGATGAAATATTTCTACACTTACATTCACCTAGGCTGAAACATATCCTACCACAATGATGAAAGGGCCTGCACTTACATCCACCCAGGTGGGAACACATCCTATCACAATGATGGAAGGGCTTTCACTCATATATGATCTTGTAGGAACCAATCCTACAGTCATATTAGAATGGCCCCCAGTTTTTATAGCTGATTTCACCACTCCATCTAAATCACACTTTGTAAGGCCTTCCCCTGTCCCTCTGCAGACTCCTTAGACCCCGTGGACCATTTTTTGTCCTTTGATGTTTCCTTGACCATCCCTAAAAACATGTGAAAAATGATACACGTGACTTTTAAACCCTTAATCACGTATATACGTGGGTTTGACCCCTAAAACCATGTACATTGGGATGTGTACAAAATTCAAATCCTTTTGGAGTTTTCCTTGACAAGGATCCGACTCACTTGACTCCTGGCCTTCCCTATGCCTTGAGATCGCTCGGATTCGACCTTTCATTACCCCTTTGAAAATCTATATAAGGAACTCTATGGTACATTGAAGGCATATGAGAGAATTGAGAGCAAAGAAACTATAGTCCATTGTTGACGGAACTTATGCTTGAGTCTGCATCCCTTTGTCCCTTGGAGCACTTTTGTGTTCTTCCCAAGCTTTCCTTTTGCTTGTGAACTTGCTATCGAGAGATGGAGGATTGAGGTGGTGGAGGCCCAAGTGGGGGATTCAGTTTCTCTGATTCGCAAACGTGTCGACAGAGGTTTTATCTATTGTAATCTCTAATATATATTAATAGAAATATCTTTTCCTATCCAATAATGTGTGTTTGAATGAATATTTTATCCATGGGATGACTTCAAATGCTTATACATTGTTGATTATATATGCTAGAATAGATCTAACACCATGATATATAGTATGCTTGTATTTTTTACTTGTTGTTGAGGAAGTAATTTATCAATTCAAGCTAAAGTTGGAAAGCTCAACGGGGATCTACTTCAACCATCCAGAATAAGGTACGAGGTATGATCCTTTATTGTTAGACATTTACTTTCTATTGCATATTGGAAAGGATTGATTTCTGGAGTCAAGTTGTCTATCATGGTACCCCAAGCCATAGGAATTTATCTCCGTAACAAAATTGGTGACTCCTCTGGGGAGTTCCTAGTAGTTGTCCTTTGGGGTTTTTTCTATCGGCGTTCAATGACTTTAAATTGCTCTTTATCTCTTGTTTCTATGTCAGGTCTGGGGGCATGTTTTCCTGGTAGTGTCTGATTGGTGTGAAGTTTGTCTCATCTTGTCTGTTTTCCTTGACTTTTATGCACCTTTCTTCATGTATGCGAGTTTTTAACTCATAGTTGCATATACATGCGGGTTTCTCTGCAATTTCTGCGTATACACATGGGTTTACTGCGAATAGTTGCGTATGCCCTTAGTTTTGCCTTTTAGTGGAAGTTAAATGGTTGCTGAGTGAATTTTGATGATTGTTGAGTCTCCTTTGGCACTACCTGAGTCTGTTTATAACTCTGTTTCTGACCAGAGACATTTTTTTAGGCTCAATTTTTTTTTTAAGAAGGTTCTTGTCATGGCATTTTTGATTTTTTGTTTGGGATTAGTGCATTAGATTTCTTTTACCTTAGTGCTTTGCTTGGGTGCTGTTTGAGTGTTCTTCTAGAGTCTGGGGGTTGTAGAATCATTCTTTTGCTTTGGTATCTCATTTTATTTCAAAAAATCCAAAAATATTTGCTTATCATCATGCATTGCATTTTGCATTTTGCATTGTACTTGCACTAGATTTGCTTTGGAGTATTAGTTAGGATTTCATATAGGAAATATTGCATTCATCATTTGAAGAAAAATTATGCATTTCACATAGTAGCATACCCTGTTTTCATGGACACAATGCATTTGCATTGATTGTTAGATGTGCATTTTACTTCCTGTTGTGTCAAAACACCATTAGTTGCGCAGCCATATCCCTCTTTTGAGTAATAAAGCCAATTAAAATCAACGCTTAATTAAAATGAACTACACTCTTTTCTTTTATAGGGTGCATCAAAAATATTAGGTTTTAGGGTCTTGGAATAGTTCATTGTAAGTAAATTCTCCAAGATCACTAAACAACAACATCTATGTGTCTATCCAGGTGAGTGTGTGAAATCCTTGGTATAACCAGTGTTTCTCAGGATCCTCCTCTCAAAAGGGAGATAAGCACGAGGAAGTGTGAGCATTTATTGATTGGGATGACCCCTAGTAATAATTGAGTAGCACCGAAGATATTTTTGGGATTGTATTCATATATGGGGGCTGTTTCGAGAGTTTCAGGATTTACTACCTTGCCCATACGGTCAATCCTGCCTACGAATGTCTGCCTGAGCATTGATTATATTGAGGTGACCTTAGTGGCCTTACCTAGGATATTGAGGGGGTACTTTACAGGGGTTATTCTGTGGGTGTCCCGGCCAGGTTGGGGTCAAACATCACAGTTGCTTTACGCATTGAAGTTGAGGCCCACAATAATTGCTTACGTACCTCCTCTTGTTGTGTAGGGGAGTCTCAAGCCTCTCCTAGGTGAGACATACCTACTTCATTCAGGAGGTCACTTATCCTACCCTTGATTTCTTGCATTTGGATTTAGATTTTATTGGTGATTTCTCTGTGCATGATATATTGCCTAGGGTTTGCGTAAATAGAGAGTCTTTTCTATTTTTTGAGTCATTGTGGATTCGGGTGCGGCTCCTCGCCGTTCTCATCGTTTAGTAGGACTTTCTACTTCTACTTCTCCTCCTCCTTTGGGAGAGAGACATAGACAGTCCAGGAATACTACTTCGTACATTGATTCACACACCATGGGAGACCATATAGAAGGTATTCCTAAACCACCTTCTCCCATTCAAGTGGAATATGGGGAGTTTACTCCTACCTACGATCCTTCACCCGACTTGGCTAAGTTAGGGCCTTCACCCGACTTGGCTAAGTTAGGGCCTGTGATTTCTGAGATAGGAACCTTTCATGATATACCTACTCACTCTAGGGTTGATTCCCCATTGACGCATTACCGGTATGGAATGCCGGAGGATGCTAAGACTCATTTTGAACCCACGAGCACTAGTTATGGTATGTCTGGTTTTCCCACACATGATTTGGAATTTCATGTCAAATCTAAGTTCAAGCCTAGCACTATGCTTGGGGGCACTCTCATTCCTTACCATGCAGAGAGGTTTGGGAGCACTAGTCACATTGCACCTTCCATCCTGGTGGTGGAAGTTACATCACATATTCCTCCTAGGTCTAGGGTTAGTGATCCTATTAGGATACTAGATCTGAGACAAGTGACTATAGGGAATAGTACATACATCATTACACAGATCCCTCTGTCCTCTATCCCTAGTTCTTCAAATGTTCACCCTTTGCCTCATTCACATGGTCCTTTGGGCCGAAATGTTGCTACGAGTTATGTCCGTACTGCGGTTACTAGACCAGTTGTGTCTCAACTTCATGTACTTCCCATTGTTTTGAGAGGTCATGCTCATACTTCTAGAGGTCACATTCCTACTTCTGGAATGTATATTCCTACTTCCAAAGCGTATGTTCCTACTTACGGAGTGTCTCATGGGACATCTCATGCGATGACTTATGGACCCTATTATGGGACACAGTATGGACAGGGTTCTTCAACTTATGGGGGTGGGTATCAAAAACCTACTTACTCTCCTAATTATGGCTTCATAGCTCCTAATAGTCAAGGTCCACCACACCATGGTGCTTCCTTGCCACCCTATATGGGTCAAACAGGAGGAGGGAACTGTGGCCAAGGCCATGGTGGTAATAAGACCTATATGAATTAGAATTATCATGGAGCAGTCCATCGACCTCATCATCCTAGGATCTCTTTCCTCATGATGCTGAATCTTCCTGACTTGTCGAGATTGACGAACAATCCTATAGCTCATGACCCAGCTTGGCCGGCTGTCCCTACTAACCTTCCCTTGAACATACCTAAGTTCGAGGGAAAAACAGGAGAGGATCCAAGTGAACATGTTACAACCTTTCACCTATGGTGCTATACGAATTCCGTACACCAGGACTCCATACATTTAAGGCTATTTCAATGCACCCTTACAGGGCCAACCGCGAAATGGTATATAGAGCTACCTAGGGGGGCATTCGCTTTGTTTGACGACCTAGCGATGAATTTTCTTAACCACTTCTAGCTACCAGTGCGTTATGACGTTGGTACTGAACTCTTTTTGACATTTCGGCAGGATAAAGCCACACATATCTCAGATCATATCCAAGAGTGGCATAGACGGAAGAGGTTAATTAAAGCCTTAATACCACCAGAGTTCCTCCTCGAATGGTTCCTTAAGTCGTTATTTCCATATATAGCGAAGGATGTTTCTACATCCAGAGTGCATAATGATGAACAAGTGATTTTTAGGGTGCAGGAACTGGACTTGATTTATGCTCAGTATGGTTTGTTATATGAGATTATTCCCAATGCTCTGCATTCTAGTTTCGACCCCAAAGTCAAACCTGGACCACATGCCGATGGCATTGTTGGTTCTACAAGTGAGAAACCTGTGGATTCGGTTGCAAAACAAGTTAGTTGATTGTCAATTAACCAATTTGATTTAGGACAAGCTATGTCTTTGTCTCAACCTGCCCAAACGGCGAGTGTACTTTTAGTGTAATCGTCAGACCAGAACGGTAACCAGTAGCCCGGACGGAATAGAAAAAAGGGTAAGAATAATCGTAAGGGTGGGAATAAGAATGAGAATGCTAATAGTAATGACAAGAATGGCCATAATTCTAGGGGGGACAAGCAAGATAAACATAAGGTTAAATTCCCTCGCAAGTTATGTAAGGACGATCACCTCACTTACTTGTGCCCTCATATCGATGAAGCCTCGAGATTCTTGGCACAAGGCCCAGCTGTGCTAACTAACCCTTTACCTCACAATCAAAATATGAACTTGAGGTCCCATGACCAGTCTGGTGGTGATCAAGATCTTCCAGAGGGTAGTGGTCATGGTTTCATTAACATGGTACATGCTATGAAATTTGTGACCCGTGCAAAGGACTATGGTTCATCACAACCCAGCCCAGGAAAAGAACCTGATCCACCAGGGTTCCCTTTACGTATTGAGAAACCTATGGATAAACCTGAAGCTACACCTCGCATTCCTAAGGGATTCCTTAAGCGTTCGGGGCACAATCCTAATGCCCGAGCCACACAGAACTATTCAGTTGCCGAGGATTTGGGCCACACTTCTTGTGTGATGTCCGCATTGGAAGTGCTTCAGAGTTGTCCTTCGCAAAGGAAGGTGTTGCTTTCTGATCTTGGTGTGAATGATTATGATTATTTCTCTGTGATTAAATTTGAAACCGCAGGAATTCAGCCTCACTTGCCTTACTATGTGTCTCTTTTGATTCACATAGAATGTCTTAATATGACCGTTAAGCGCATTGTGATTGATGAAGGTGCTGCCGCTTCTGTGATGTCTTTATCATGTTGGAAGGGTTTAGGTTTCCCTGAGCTGTCTAAATCAGCGACCATGTTAACTACATTTGATGGGAGATCATTTAGGCCACACGACATCCTTCCTTCCCTTAAAGTTCGTTTGGGAGGGAAGACCGTTGCGATAGAGGTTGAGGTGGTTGAACCGCTCCTTGACTACAATCTCTTGCTAGGTAGGAATTGGATGTACAGTATGCAAGCTGTTTCTTCTTCCCTATTTCATGATGTATGCTTTCCACATAACAGAAAGATAGTAACGATTGATCAAACAACATTCAAGAATCCGTCTGTTACCGCATCTTCAGGAGCTTTGATCCCGATCATTGAACACTCTCAGCCAGCAGCTGGGAGTGTGGGTGTAGGCATGTATCCATCCCTCATGGGAAGCTTTAGTTGTCCTGCACTGATTCTTATGATAGGGTATAGTTCCGGTGAGGCTTCGACATCTATGAGATCGGTGTCTTCTCGCATGATTCATATAGAAGATCCTTCGATTCTTCCTACACTGAGTACTCTGAGTGAGCCCATCATGATGGACATGCCGTTGCATGCAACTATGATAGCTTATCAAGCTAATCTCAAGTGTGTTGCAGAGCCTAGTCCTTCCTCTTTGCAGATGGAGGAGGAGGACCCTTATGTCCTGCCAGCATGGGCAGTGCAGTCTTCTCATGTGCACGACTGCCTTGATACGGTTTTCCCTTCAGATGAAGTGATTATTGAGGCTATGTCGGGAGTTGAGCCACCATGGGAGGAACTTCATCATAGATCTTAATTTCTTCCCGAGATTGACCGCTTGGAGCATGAGGACTTTAAGGCGGTTCTTAGTGAGAGAGTTGGTAGTCCTATGGTTCCATTAAGTTCTCATGGTCCGATGGTTGATGGAAACATGGCGAACATATCTTCAATGATTCCTATCAATATCTCTCACGATCCTGGTAGGATAGAGAATTTCTATATTGGGGCGGAATGTTCCCATGCTGAGATTCAAGAATACACCAAGCTCTTTAAAGAATTTCATGATATCTTTGCTTGGTCTTACGATGAAATGTTAGGTATCGACCCTCATATTGTCGAACATGAGATTAAGACTTATCCCAATGCTAATCCTGTTTGATAATTCTTGCGTGCGATAAATCCTAGGAAAGCACCCGTGATTAAGGCAGAGATAGAGAAACTATTAAAAGCCAGTTTTATCTATCCCGTTCCCTTGATGGAGTGGGTTTCAAACCTCATTTCGGTGGATAAGAAGTAGGGAGTGATCCACATATGTACTGATTTCTATGATTTGAATCGTGCCTGTCCTAAGGACAATTTCCCCACACCATTTATTGATCATATTTTGGATGAGTGTGCGGGTAGCGAGGTTTTTTCCTTTATGGACGACTTTTTTGGGTATAATTAGATACAAATTAAACCTGAGGACCGACATAAGACTGCATTTATTTGTCCTTGGGGAAATTTTGCATATCGAAAAATGCCTTTCAGCGCCTTAAAAATGTCAGAGCTACATTTCAGTGGGCAATGACCTTGATCTTCCACGATCTCAAGTCAATTATCGAAGTATTTTTGGATGACCTTCCTGTTCATTCTCGCATGAGAATGCGTCATCCCTATCACTTGAGATTGGTATTCGAAAGATGCCGGCATTATTTGGTTAGGCTAAATCCTCATAAGTGCATCTTTTGTGTGAGGTCAGGCCGTTTGTTAGGATTCATCGTTTCTAAAGAGGGTATAAGAGTCAACCCTTTGAAGGTTGAGGCAATACTTCAGTTATCTCCCCCGAAGAATATTCGTCATCTTCAATGTTTGCAAGGCATGGCAAACTTCTTATGAAGATTTGTTGTCAACTTTTCCAATTTTACTAGAGGCTTCATGCATTTATTGAAGAAGGACACCACTTTTTGTTGGGATGAGCGAGCCCAGGAGTCCTTCGATGCACTCAAGTGAGCCTAGCATCAGCCCTGGTGATTAGTCCCCCAGACTATAGCCATGATTTTCTACTTTATGTGGCCACATCCATGGAGACTATTTGTATGGTTTTGGTGCAAGAGGATGAGGAGCTCCAAAATCATGTCATATACTATTTGATCTAGAACCTTATTGACACAGAGATTCATTATTCTCATGTCGAGAAGCTTGCTTTAGCTACCGTACATGTGGTTCAGCGGTTGAGACATTATAGTCTCCTTCGCCAGACCTTGGTTGTAGCCCATGTCAATCCGTTTCAATTCATCCTCACTAAAAGGATGATTGGGGGAAAATATAATAAATGGATTGTCATTCTGCAAGAATTTGATCTCGAATTTGTTTCGACAAAATCAAAGAAGTCTTTAATTTTTGCAGAGCTTATATCGGATTTCCCAAGCAAGGCTGAGGAGTTGGTTTGTGAAGATACGTTTGTTGATGAACACATCTTCTTAATCTCAAATTTAGACCCATGGTATGGTGATATCATAGTGTATTTACAAACATTGAAGATCCCTACTCACCTCTCAGGAGATGAACGACGACGATTACGTCATGTCTCTAAGAACTACCTCATAGTGTTGGATGATGGGGGATGCCTTAATGCCCTCCTTCCAGTGGATTTCATCCCATCGACTTCAGATCATTTATTCTGGGATTGGAATATAGAGTCATTTTGAGTGCCTTGAGACTTGCAGTCATTAGTGGCAGGTTCTCTCGCCATCAACAGTCTTTGGGAATACATCAATGTCCCCTAATCGATGGATCCTCTCAAGTGTTCAATCTCAACACATTTATTCACACTTGTTAGTTTGCACTATAGTACCTTGATTCCCATTTTCATTATCGGTGGGTGATCTCGCGTCTATTAACGGTATACATTAATGACTGGTAATCAGACAATGGACTAATATGTTCGACCTTGACACCTCTATTCACATAGTAGGACATGTACTCGTAGCGGTTTGTGTAGAAGACTTTCCAGATTGGTGGCATCTCTTATATGCTACCTCCTTGATCGTGCCATTGTTCATGAGATTTCAGCTCTCGTGACTTGATTCCAGTATATGTCAGAAATTTCCAGCCACTATGGAGATCTTGATCTGTTATATATATTCATCCATTATGGAGATCATGGTCCTTTGTATATCTTCATCATGGAGATTCTGATCTATGTATATTGTACGTGGCGATGACCACTTATGTGATATCTTGTATCATTCCTATTCATGGCCATTGTACTATTATGTATTCGGGACTGCTATATGTATTTGCAGTTATGTGCGGAGTTGTATCATTGTACTATGCTGATTGGGTGGCTGGTCTTCCATTTGGGATTCTTCATCACTCCACTTCTGGGATGGAATTATAATGTATTTTGGCCATCGTATGACCCCTCTGACCTCACACATTAGGGGGCATCTGTTATAGCTGATTTCACCACTCCAGGTGAATCACACTTTGTATGGCCTTCCCCTGTCCCTCTGCAAACTCCTTAGACCACGTGTACCATTTTTTGTCCTTTGATGTTTCCTTGACCATCCCTAAAAACATGTGAAAAATGATACACACGACTTTTAAACCCTTAATCGCATATATACGCGGGTTTGACCCCTAAAACCGTGTACATCAGGATGTGTACAAAATCCAAATCCTTTTGGAGTTTTCCTTGACATGGATCTGAATCACTTAACTCCTGGCCTTCCCTATGCCTTGAGATCACTCGGATTCGACCTTTCATTACCCCTTTGAAAAGCTATATAAGGAACTCTATGGTACATTGAAGGCATATGATAGAATTGAGAGCAACGAAACTATAGTCCATTGTTGCTGGAACTTATGCTTGAGTCTGCATCCCTTTGTCCCTTGGAGCACTTTTGTGTTCTTCCCAAGATTTCCTTTTGCTTGTGAGCTTGCTATCGAGAGATGGAGGATTGAGGTGGTGGAGGCCCAAGTGGGGGATTCAGTTTCTCCGGCATAGGGTGTATCTATTGTAATCTCTGATTTATATTAATAGAAATATCTTTTCTTGTCCAATAATGTGTGTTTGAATGAATATTTTATCCATGGGATGATTTCAAATGCTTATACATTGTTGATTATATATGCTAGAATAGACCTAACACCATGATATATAGTATGCTTGTATTTTTTACTTGTTGTTGAGGAAGTAATTTATCAATTCAAGTTGAAGTTGGAAAGCTCAACGGAGATCTACTTCGACCGTTCAGAATAAGTTATGAGGTATGATCCTTTAGTGTTAGACATTTACTTTCTATTGCATATTGGAAAGGATTGATTTCTGGAGTCAAGCTGTCTGTTGTGTTACCCTAAACCATAGGAATTTCTCTCCGTAATAGAATTGGCGACTCTGCTAGGGAGTTCCTAGTAGTTTCCTTTGGGGATTTTTCTTTCGGCGTTCAATGACTTTGAATTTCTCTTTCTCTCTTGTTTCTGTGTCGGGTCTGGGGGCATGTTTTCCTGGTAGTGTCTGATTGGTGTGAATTTTTTCTTAGCTTGTTTGTTTGCCTTGATTTTTATGCACCTTTCTTCCTGTATGCGAGTTTTTAACTCACAGTCACGTATACACATGGGTTTCTCTGTAATTTCCACGTATACACGTGGGTTTACTGCGAATAGTCACGCATGCCCTTATTTTTGCCTCTTAGTGGAAGTTAAATGGTTGCTGAGTGAAGTTTGATGATTGCTGAGTCTCCTTTGGCACTTCCTAAGTCTGTTTATACCTCTGTTTCTGACCAGAGATGTTTTTTTAGGCTAATTTTTTTTTTTTAAGTAGGTTCTTGTCATGGCATTTTTTATTTTTTGTTTGAGATTAGTGCATTAGATTTATTTTACCTTAGTGCTTTGTTTGAGTGTTGTTTGAGTGTGATTGCGGAGTCTGGGGGTTGTAGAATCATTCTTTTGCTTTGGTATCTCATTTTATTTCAAAAAATCCAAAAATATTTGTTTATCATCATGCATTGCATTTTGCATTTTGCATTGTACTTGCACTAGATTTGCTTTGGAGTATTAGTTAGGATTTCATATAGGAAATATTGCATTCATCATTTGAAGAAAAATTGTGCATTTCACATAGTAGCATACCCTGCTTTCATGGACACAATGCATTTGCATTGATTGTTAGCTGTGCATTTTACTTCCTGTTGTGCCATAACACAATTTGGTTACATGGCCATATCCCTCTTTTGAGTAATAAAGACAATTAAAATCAACGCTTAATTAAAATGAACTACACTCTTTTCTTTTATAGGGTGCATCAACAAAATTAGGTTTTAGGGTCTTGGAATAGTTCATTGTGAGTAAATTCTCCAAGACCATTAAACAACAACATCTATGTGTCTGTCTAGGTGAGTGTGTGAAATCCTTGGTATAATCAGTGTTTCTCAGGATCCTCCTCTCAAAAGGGAGTTAAGCATGAGGCAGTGTGAGCGGTTATTGATTGGGATGACCCCTAGTCATAACTGAGTAGCACCAGAGATATTTCCAAGATTGTATTCGTATCTGGGGGCTCTTTCTAGAGTTTCTAGCTTTGCTACCCTGCCCATACTGTCAATCCCGTCTATGACTATCTGCCTGAGCATTGATTATATTGAGGTGACCTTAGTGGCCTTACCTAGGATATTGAGGGGGTACTTTGCAGGGGTTATTCTGCGAGTGTCCTGCCCAGGTTGGGGTCGGATAGCACAGTCACTTTACACGTTGAAGTTGAGGGCCACAATAATTGGTTACATACCTCAGCCCTTACATCTCACCATGGAAGGAACCAATCCTCTGACCATGTCAGAATGGATATGGGACTCATCTCTTTCCCTTAGAGGAAACCTCTATCTGGAGAACACCAAGATTCTCCTGAAAGTACTCGAACTTCACCCTAGCCAATGGTTTCGTCAATACATCAGCTATATGTTCCTCCGTCGCAACATATTGGAGCTTCACTGCTCCCATCTACACCATATCCCTGATATAGTGGTACTTGATCTCGATATGCTTCGACTTGTCATGGAACACTGGATTCTCTGACAACTTTTCACAACTCTGGTTGTCAGAATGTATACAAGTAGCATCCAACTGGAGATCAAATAAATCAGATAGTAGATTCCTTATCCATACTGCCTCACAACTAGCTAAATAAGATGCGACATACTCTGCTTTAGCTATACTCAGTGCCACATGGGATTTCTTCCTGCTAAACCAAGAGATCACACCTGATCCCATACTGAAGTGCTCTTTCTATCGATGGCATTGCCTTCCCAATCTGAATCAACATAACCCTCCAGGTTAATCTTTTGATTCACATCTTACTTGATCCCATAATCAACTGTACCCTTCAAATACCTAAAAATATGCTTTGTAGCAATCAAGTGAACATATCTCGGATATGTCAGGAATGAGCTCAAGGTGTTCACAACAAAGCATATATCCGGTCTTGTGTTCGTCAGGTACATAAATGACCCAATCATCTGATGATACATTGTAGCATCAACCAACTATAATGAAGCATCACTCAATAGCTTCAGGTTCGATGCCATAGGTGTGGCCATAGCCTTGCAGTCCATCATCCCAAACCTCTTCAGGATCTCTACTGCATACTTCCCTTGTCCAAGGAAGATTCCATCTGTACTATGCCACACCTCCATACCTAGAAAGTAATGCATCATCCCAAAGTCCTTTATTTCGATCTCAGTAGCAAGATTTCTCTTCGTATCAGTAATAAAGCCATCTGTACCTGTCACAAATAGATCATCTATATATAGTAGAAGTATCACTAGATTTCCATCCTCAACCTTGTAGTAAAGGTTGGAATCTGCTTTACTCTTGGTAAAGCCCAAACTGGATAGAAAGCTATCAATTCTGCCGTACCAGGTCTTGGGTTCCTGTTTCAAACCGTACAGGGATTTCTTCAATTTGCAGACATGAGACTTCCTATCATGTGTCTCATAACTGAGTGGTTGTTCTACATACACTTCCTCTTCTACTACACCAATCAAGAAGGCAGTCTTGACATTCAGCTGGTGTATCTTCCATTTCATCGTTAGAGCCAGAGCAAGTACTGATCTGATGGAAGTGTATCTAGCTATAGGTGCAAAGGTTTCTTCATAGTCTAATCCTTCTTTCTGAGAGAAACCCCGAGCCACAAATATTGCTTTATATTTTTCAATGCTACCGTTTGCAGCATGCTTGATCTTGTAGATCCATTTGGAAGTTACAATTGACTTCCCTTCTAGTCTTGGGACAACATCCCAAACATCATTCTTCATGATTGATTGGTATTCTTCAATCATAGAATCCTTCCATTCTTTCCGTTCTGCCACTTCTACGTAACTGAAAGGTTCTTTATCAATGAAATCACATAGTAACACTACATACCCGGAGTAGGATTTGGTCCTGTTTCTTTCTCTATGATTCTCTTCTAGAGCCCCATATCTTTTCACACCTTGGATAAGTTATTGTACCCAAGTAGGTTTCCTCTTATGAGGATTCTTCTCCAAAGGTGGATCTACAGGTCTTTGTGGTTCTTCGAAATCTCGATCTTCTTCTTGAGTTTCTTCATTCATGGTTGTATCATGAATTATGGGTGCTTCTGCTTCTTCAGGTTCTTCAGTAAGTCTCTTTCTGGATTTGTTGTAAGCCGTGTCTTCATCAAATGTCACATCCTTCCTGATGTCAATCTTCTTGTATCCTGGGAAATATATTCTGTAAGCCTTCGAGATTTCAGAGTATCCCACAAATATACCCTTCTTTCCTGAAGGATCTAATTTATTCCTCTTTACTTTTGGAATGTGTATGTAAATAGGGAAGCCGAATATTCTGATATGGTTGACTTCTGGTTTCTTTCCAGAGAAGAATTCATCAGGACTCTTGTTCTTAAGTACTCTATGTGGAGTACAATTTTGTACATACACCGTTGTTTTGGCAACTTCTGCCCAAATATGCATAGGAAGATCTTGATCATGAAGCATGGCTCTTGCAGCTTCCATGATAGTTATGTTGTCACATACCCCAATTTTGTAAAATAATGTTAATTGTTTTAATTTGATTTCCTAAGACATTATGTTAAATTTAATGCTAAGTAGGAACTAATGACTCAGTAGAGTCAAAAGAAGTGGAATGTAATTCTGAATATTTTATTATTAATAAATAAAAAGTGGAGACAATAGATTGGGAGAGCTGTTAATAAGAGTGTTACTGGTCAAACTGGTGGAAGGAACTAGGTGGAGGGAAAAAGAAAAGTGGTAGCATCCTCAAACAATTCCTAGGTTGCAGGTGGCAACTTCCCTAGATTTGGGGTCATGATCCCCCGAGAAAGTGGGATCAGAGCAGGTGGCTCAATAAATGACAACTAACCCAAAAAGACCTAGGCAATATTTTAAAAGTACCCAATGAATAGAGCTGAGGCCACTCAGATATTTTCCAGGAGAAGATACATTCAGGAGGAATGCACTTCAAGGAATTCATTGGGGAAAAAGGGAAAACTGTATGGAAGGTTTTTTTGAGAGATAATCTGCATTAACTTGGTCTGATACAGCTTGCTAGCTAAGAGAATTTATTGATAAGTTTAGGATTGGTACTGAGTTTAAGACTGGTACTTGATTATTGTTGCACCTAGTTCCATCCAGGGAGACCAGAGCAAGCTCAGGCGTCTTGAGGAGTCGTTGTTTGAGCGCTCTCCAGGAATTGGTAGGGAGGAACGACCTCCCATTGTTGTTGTCGTCCAAGCTCAAAGAACAGGTTCTGTTATTATTTAAATTTCTATGTTATTATCTATGTATGATTGAATGATACAGTGTAGCTTATGATGAAAAGACTTAGATGGTTTAGTAATGAAGTTTTTCTTAGTTTGTTTAGTAATAGAATCATTTTGATGAGCAAACAAAACCCTACCTGTGTTTTTCCTCATGTGGAGTGATCCAGACCGTACTCCAGCACAGGTAGGTGAAATTATAAATAAAGATAGTATGATGAAAATGTAGAATAAAATGTTAGTGGAATTATAGAATATTTCCTTTTATTTTGTTATCAGAAGAAATATCTTTTATACCAGGAGTAGTGTTAAACCTAGACTGAGACTGTTAGTTTATTAGAAACAGAGAAAGAAACTATATTATTTACTGATAGTAGTATGTGTGGGTAGATAAAACAGTTTTGATACAGTATTTACCTTCATTAATCTTATGGCTTATTTGAATTCAGAAAAGAGTATAATAGTTAACTAGAGTAGGGTTAAGCTAAATAAAGATGCTTTACAACTTTACAGTCTACTTATTTCCATTTTTAACTATTGCATGTATAATAATCAAGTTGAAAGAAAGAATAGCTAGAATCTTGATTTACTTCTACAGATAATCTAGTTGGTATCAGAATTTACTTATGGATAGTAATGTAAGTTATTCATTCATTCTGTTCTATCTAGTTAAGCTCAAACAAAAATCTTCAACTACTAACCTATTCTTTTTAAGATGTCAACAAATACAAAACATAGTTAGTTCTTATTCTTTTATTTTATAAATATTAACATTGTAATAGAAACAAGATAATCTAGAATACATAGAGTATTTTCTATAAAGTATTTAGTACAGTAAGTATAAGTACACAATAATAAAATGCTATCTTATTCTAAGATTATAAATAAACAAAGAACAAAGCTAATAATTATATAATTATAAGAACAGTATTAACATATAAATAAGTAATGTTCTTATCACATTATTAGTAAACAGTAAACAAAATATAATTTCTGTACTTAAAAGCTGTATATGACAGATACATAAGTACTTCAGTACAAACATGGATTTCTTATACTCCGAAGGATAAAAATCATATAACAACATTTACAATTCTTCTATAATAAAGAAAATTAATATAAAAACAATGTACAAGAAACCCAAACAGTTAATAATTTAAATAGTATTACAGAGTAAAACTCCGTTGCCATAATGCACAGGAAATAACCAGCAGAGCAATTATATGCTTGATTTACAGAGCCTAAACCATCAGTATTCAACATAACAATAATCCGACAAATCACTGAAGTGCAATATAAATAAAATATATTTATTTAAAGAGGAAACTGTAAATACTTTTATATATTTACGAGTTAGGGTCGAACCCTACTAACATTAAAATATACTACAGAGGTTAACAAAACTGAAAGAGTCTAATACAGTGTATGAGCTCATGGCTTCAACCAAAATTTACAGAGCGAGGCCCTTACAGACTTTTTTATCATTTACATGTATTTACACATAGTAGCAGTAATAAAAACCAACAATTACAGTCACGGCTAGAGCCGGAGAACCTCACACAATGCAAAGGTCTCATCATCTACTAAAAACAACAACTCATGTAACAGGGTAAACTGAAACCGCAAGGGTTGCAGACCATGACGACCCACCCACAAATGTCCCAAAGGGACCAAACAAGAAGGAACTACCATGGTCAAACCAGGCTTACCCGTGAACTAGCAACTGTTGCCTCAGCTTCGTATAAACCGCGCAGGGGGAGACAAGCCAACACTTGTGAGCAGTGGAACGATAATGTTATTCTTTTACATTTTCAAAAATAGACAACTATGTATTGAAATTAAAACTGCACAATAACGAATTGAATTAAGAAATTTCTTTTACCTAAAATTTTATTGATGTGCAACCCCCACGAGCAGTAAAGCAACCACCAGCGTGAGGAGGATGAATTCCTTCATCTGCTATGAGACAAGAGAGTTTTCTAACCCAGCAAATACCTACAACGATGGAGGACAAAAAAAACAATTTCAGCCGATAAATGATGGGGTCGCAACCCCTCTCAACACAAAACAGTAAATGCTGCAAACCCTAAAGACTGGCTTATATGGTTAACCAAGACATCGAATGTCATCACCGAGCTAAAGAAAGGAAGGACAGTACAGTAATGGACTCCAAAACTGAGCGAGCTGTGAGGGAGAAACCCTAAGGGAAGTATCACAACCTAAACCCAAGTAACAACCAGTTTTGTGATAGCACTCCTCTGTCAAGCATTCAGGATGAGCTTCGAGGAGAAACAACAAGAAAGGAAACTACCGGTGACCAAGGTAAGTGACAGCGCAGACAGGAGCACAACGCAGAGCGACAGGAGACCGAAAACCACGCTGAAACAATGAGCTTAGGGTTCGAAAGGGAGAGTCCTTTATTCATGCATCACTTGGCTGTAGTGATGCCACGTACATTGTCTAAATTTTTGCATGCAGTGGGTTTTTGTCTATAGTTTCAACGAGCATTCATAAGTAGGACTCCCTTGCCAATCATTCGATGTGCTGTATCGAAAGTTCTATTACAATCCTAGCCGAAGTCAACCTGTTCATACGTTGCATGGAGCAAAGATTTGTTAATAATCAAACCATACCTTACCAATCAACAAGTCGTGGGAAATAATACGACTCCTTGTCATGCAAATCATGGTATACCATCGTTTACAAATGTAAATTAAGGTTTAACCTTATGATTTTTCATGGGCGTAGTCAACACTACGACCTATTACATTATAACATGTTATCTCTTCACTTAACGATCATTAGATCAAAAGATTATACCCTTATAATATAATAAGAGAGTTCTAGAAGTAAGGTATGGCAAATACTATTCTAGTAGACAATTATTTGTGTAATGAAAAGAATATAATCTAGTAAGAGTAATAAGTTTATGACCTAGCATATTCTACAAGCTTGGGATGTATGAAATAAAATATTATAAGACTTTAAGGTTAAACCATAAACTTTTCATGGGCGCGGTCTTTACCATGACCCTTTTATTATTTCAAACATGGCTATGTATTAGAATTATTATAACTTTAACCAAGTTTTGCTAATTAAAGTTATAAAAGAAATTTATAAAACAAACTTGGGGTAAATATCCTTCTTACTAATATTAATCTCTTTTACCTTCAATGTTTAATTATCATTAGAGGAAATTTGGGGTCTAAAATGGGTCTTATAAGAAAACATGCCAAAATAAGTTTTTGTGAGTTGGAATTCAAGAACCAATAGAATTTCAATAAAATAAGTCAACCATAATGGTTGAATTGACATATTTGTCATTAAAAAAAACTACTTTTTTTTGTTCATATTTTCGACATATCTCATTGTGTTTTTACTCAAATTTCGATCGGGAGAGTTCGTTGGATGAGGAATTTGATTCCGCATCCAACGAGTACCCACACTGCATACTTTTGACGGACCCCTCTACCCCAAAAACAAGAAATACCTGAAAAAACACGATGATGATGTCATCATCACATTTTTTCAGGTATTTCTTGTTTTTGGGGTAGCGGGGTCCATCAAAAGTATGCAGTGTAGGTACTTGTTGGATGCAGAATCAAATTCTGCATTCAACGAGCTCTCCCAATCGAAATTTGAGTAAAAACACAGGGAGATATGTCGAAAATACGAACACAAAAAGTAGTTTTTTTCTTCCTTCCTCCAAAATTAATCAATATTATTTTATTATTTTAACTATTATTTTATTATTTTCGTTAGGAGGTCCATTTTAGACCCCAAAATTCCTCTAATGAAAACTAGTAAAGTTTGTATTCGAGCATGGTAGGTCTGAAAAGTTAAGGAGCTTGGCATAGAAATTTAATGATGCATTTATCAGAATGGATAAAGCTATAATCCCATTAACCTCAAAGCTTAGAAAGAGGGTTCAGTGATGCATAAACTTTGTATCAAGATACATTATATTCTTATCCCAAGCAATAACCAAATCCATCATGATGTGAATGTTTTTGTGCACAACTTCAATTAGACCCTTGACATAGAACTCTGTCATTCTTAAAACTGCTTGCAAAGAAAGGTTTAAAGCATTTTTACACTTGACAACTATGATAGATATCGAATAGTTCAGTAAGCATTAAGGACTATAAATTTACATCTACTAGAAAGAAGGACAGTTTAATGAATTTACCTCAATAAGCTTTGGAAATTGTTTAGCATTTATATTCTTTACTCAGTTATTTTTTTGTGTGTGACAAACTTATATCTGATTGCTTAGAATTAATATCAAGCAGCACCCGAACTTCTTACCTGTAGTCTGTAAGAACAGGAAAACTTTCTGCATTAGCTCGAAAGCTAAGTAAGCCCAGAATTTCGTGACAGTCCCACCTTGTGGTCGCAAAGAGAAAACAAGTCAGTAAACTGAAAAGAACTGTTCTATCAGATAAACATAACCATATAGATAATTCAGATAATGAATTCAGTAACATATAACTAATTAAATATTTAGTTTACTGCATTTATGGAAATTATCTGCATTTTAAAAATTTTAAATGTTTCGGAAAATTTGGGGTTTTGACATCTGTTCTTCCATTCCGCAACCCCATTATGTTGTGGATCATAAGGAGTGGACAAATCCCTCTTAATCCCTAATTCTTTTGCATAGATCTTCGAATTCATTCGAAGTGAATTCTCCACCATTATCTGATCGAAAAGTCTTGATTTTCTTTTCAGTGTGGTTCTCGACCAAGGCTTTGATTTCCTTGAATTTGTTGAATACTTCATCTTTGTTCTTCATGAAGCAAACCCATGTCTTCCTAGAAAAATCATCAATAAAAGAAACATAGTATGCATACCCGCTTAGTGAGTTTGATGAAATAGGACCGCATACATCGGAGTGAATGATTTCTAGGATTCCTTTGGCTTTGCCTTCATTGCTAGGAAATGTCTTCTTTGTATTCTTTCCTTTCGCACATCCTTTGGAGACACCATTATGTTTTGCTTGCACTAGGTAGTTCCCTGTAATGCACATGTGCAAGCCTTCTATTCCAAAATTCACTTGGCTCTACTGTGTCATTGACCAAGGCTTGTTCTGGATGGCCCTTCAGCTTGTACAAAACTCCTTCTTGTTCTCCAATCACCATTGCATCATCCATAGTCTTTCCTCTTGGCCACATGATGACTTGACCATTTATGAATGCAACTCTCATTCCTTTTGCATCCAATGCTGATATGGAGAGAAGGTTCTTCTTGAGTCCTGGCACAAACAATACTTTTTTCATTGTTAGAGACTCGCCAGAGTCTAGTTTATATGAAGATTCCCCACTACATTTTATTGGATATTGGTAGTCATCTCCTAGTTCAACTTGTGAGGTGATTCATGTTCTGACAGTCTCACAAAGGATTCCTTGAATCCAGTCATATGTTTGGAAGCCCCACTGTCTATAAGCCAATCATCACTACCATAAGTAATGTTACCTGTGAGAGCGGAAATCAAAACATATTCATCCTCGCTTGAAGAATATTCACTTTCATATCTTGTTCTTTTCTTGGATGGTTCATCATCCTCTACAGCATGAGTATGATGTATTATTTTGTTCCCCTTCTTCTTATGAGAGTGGTTCTTGTTCTTAGGACATTCTTTTGCAAAGTTCCCTATCTCATCGCATGTATACCATCTTGATCTAGATAGGTTTTTTCTATTGTTATCTCTATGATGATGATTCTTACCTTTGGAGTGATGAGTACTTCTTCTACCTTTCTTGGAGTGAATTGTGAGATCTTTGTCTTCACTTCCCATCTTCTCTTCTCGGGCTGCTATCTGTGCTTCTTCTTGAGAACATTCTTCCCATAGTCTGCTGAATTTGACTAACTTATTTCTAGCACAGATTCCTTGGATGAATGAATCCCATGACCTAGGAAGGCCATTCAAAGTTGTCATCACAATATTTGCATTCTACACTTCTTCATCTACAGCTTCTAATTGTTCCTTTATCTGAGAAACCCTTGTGAAGTAAGAATGGATGGTCTCTGCATTCTAAATCTTCACATTCTTCAGTTGATTCCTCAGATTCATCTTCTGGTTTATGTTCTTCCCTTCAAACAATTTGGTTAGGGAATCAAACATAGCTTTAGGTGTCTTGAGAGAGGACACTTGAGGTATAAGGTGATCCTTGATAGAATCAGCAATGATCTTCTTTTCCATAACCATCTTCTTCTTATGTAAGGCCTTTGCCTCATCTCCCTCTAGAACTGGAACCTCCTCATGGATGTAGGAGTCTAACTCATTCTCTTCCGGGACCAGGGAGATCCTATACTTCCAGGATTGGAAGTTATCAGCTCCCTCAAGCTTTTCATCAAGTTTGGTATGATTAGACATCTTAACTGAGAACCTAAAATGGAAATACATAATATTTTAGATCTTACCAGGTCAAGATGTTGGATATGAAACTTGAGCTGAAATCCTGCAGAGCTGGATCAGGAGAAAATTAGGGTTTTGTTTTTCTGGAGTTCTATCCACCCAAATGCCTTGAAATTTATCTCTATCCTCTTCTCTGAAAAGCCCTAATTTCTGGCAGTAGTGTCGGGTTCAAAACTGAAAAATCTCAGAATTGGATTCTGCTTCGACAAAAAGATGCGACCTAAGGAGGAGAGTTATTCCACCTTACTTTTGCTAAAAGATCTATGGAGGAAGATCCACAAACTAGGAAGCCCTAGTTCCTGCAGCTGGACAGTGTCTTCTTCTCAAGTTAGCTCTGATACCATGTTAGTTTTTCAACATTAATCTAGCATTATTAGGATCTTTAACTAAGAGAATAACAAGTACAGCAATCAAACACAAGAGACAATGAACACAGTGTTTTTCCTCGGGGAAACCATAAAGGAGAAAACCCCACAACTTCCTCAGAGATAGAATCAACACCAAAACACTAAGTGATCTTCCAACAGTAGTAATCTTCTTCTCATCTAGCCCCAGTTTCTTCTCCTTCCTCAACTATGCACTACACTTGAGTGTGTAATAGTTGTATGATAAATAGAGACTCCAGTTCTATATTTATACTAATCCCGACATGACTAAAACCCTACCAGGGCCGACCTCTACTAGGATATTCTAATAACCCTAGTGCTCCGGAACTACATGGACTTTAACCCTTATACAATCAAAGGGTTACCCACTATGACTTGACAGGACTTGTTTACATTATAGATCCTCCTGATCGAAACATTGGGGCATGACAACATGACTCAATTACATTATAGATACATCCCAGAATAAACATCGGGTTACAATACATAAGATACATAGATGAATACATTTCGAAGTTACAAATACATCAACAGTTATTTGGCCAACACTGCATGCCAAAATCTAGAAATGTCTCATAATATAGTTCAAATTCTACATGGTATTGACAACAACATGTGTCACGAATAATGATGGGCCTGATAAACCATGGTTTAAGCTTCACAAATGTGCTAAGGGAAATCTTCGCATCAAAATTACTCTCCATAAAAGTTTTGAACATTTCCACTTGAGTGATCTTTGCTATGTGTTTGGCATGAGTTTCATAGTTTCCTTTCGATATACGACATCGCACAACATCCTTTTCATTTGGTAAGACATGAGAGTTTAAATTCCAAAACGCTTTCACCTTGTCTCTCACATTATCAGGAAGTCTATCTTGATAAGGTTTCCTACAGATAACACCCAAACATGCAACTTCATCATCCTCATCTAATTGAACCCTAATGTTTTTATGCTTCAATAAAAAATTTCTTGATGTTTTTAACATTCTTGCAGTAGTAGACAACAAACGACTATTTACAGTGTTTTTTTCCACAACCCCTATTAGAATAGATTTATGAGAAACCATGTAATTATGAGATCGTTTTTTTGCAAGTGATGGAAGGACTGGCGTCAAAATTTGTGATACAATCTCATTTGATTTAGCCTCTTTGACATTTTTAATGCCCAATAATGTCATTGCAATTCTTAGACATTTTCTCTTTAACAACATATTTAACAATTGAGCTTGTTCTATGAAAAAAATACCTTCAATATTCTTTGATCATCCTTTTTACTCTATAACGAGTTGTATGATCAGGCATTAGAGGTCCCCTTTCTTCAATTTTACTTGAATCCATATTCTCCAAAAACATATCGCCAATCACAATATTCTTGCAACTTCTAATTAATTCTTTGAATTGGTAAGTGTGGTAGGATGTTGTATGTTGGATGTCAACCCTGCATAAAATTAAATAATTGTGAGTTCTTTCAAATCAAATATATATATATAAGTTTATATATATTATAAAGTAAATTATAAACATATATCAAAATTTATTTACTCACCAATCATGGGCTCAATATCGATGCTACCCATAGTTTTCTCCACATTTGTCATTTCCTCGTCACCTCCATGCTCTTCATTTCTTTCATCAACGTGTTCCTTGACAATCTGCATTCCTTCATCACCACCATGTGCAAGGTTCAAATTTTGCATTTCTTCATCACCGCCAAGTGCCTCCACATTTCTTTCCATTGCTCTTTTTTCTCTTAAATTTCTCATATTTTCACGCTTTTTCTCTTTCCTTGCCTCTTCATCATCTCTGGTGCGATCATGTTTTTTTCCGCAATTCCTTTGATTTCCCATGTTGAAGGAATTAAAACCTAAAATCAAATGCATGATACTATATGAGAATTGAGAGTTAAATACATACAAAAAAAAGATAACAAAAAGACCCAACAAGAGTAATATGCTAAGAACTATTGTATGAAAAACTTATAGGTTTTCCAAAACAAGGTTTTGCACCAGAGAAAGTAAAATTACCTAGAAGTAGTCTCAAGAATCCTGCCATATAAATCATAGGTTAAAGTAAATGCCTACAGCATATGGTAAAGCTGTACTTTATTGATATTTCTACCTAAACATGATCTCAATCTGTATTAAGCATGTCTGATGAAAAAATTATGGATATGCCAAAATAGGGTTTCAAGATAAATTTTTGAGAAAGTCTTGAAAATGACTAAGTGTTGGAAAACTGGCTCAAGTAGCCTTCAGAAAATGTCTGCCATACCTAATGGGTGAATGATAAAAATAATTTGAAACTACCATGCTCTAGATTTTTAAGAGGGATATCTCTCCATATTCCTAGTTTTCAAATTAACAGCCTGCTAAAAACAGGGGTTCAAGTTGCTTTTAAACCAAAGTAGCAAATATGCCTAAGTGGCCTCAGGGAAATGCCTGCCATAGTTTGTGAGTTCAAGAAAATTATCGCACCATATGGTCATTGTGTAGATGGGTGTTTTGTCTACCTATCCACATCTTCAGATCGACTTAAAAGTTCCTGAGGAAGAATTTATGGATCTGTCTAAATAAGGTTTCAGGATAAACTTTGGAGAAAGTCCTAAAAATGATTAAATGTTGGGAAACTAGCTCAGGTGGCCTTGATAAAATGCTTGCCGTACTTAATGGTTGAATGATTAAAATAATATGAAACTACAATTATCTAGCTTGTCAAGAAGGATATCTCCCCATAGTCTTAGTTTTCATAGAAGGTGTTTGATGAAAAAAATAAGAGCCTGCCAAAATAGGGGTTAAAGAAAATACCTTGATAGAAAAAAAATTGCGACCTGAAGAACTTGGATAATGTGAAATATTAGCAGATCTGCAAACTCTGATATGTGAACTCTAGGCTGCAATATGGATATAAAAACTCTTGGCTGAAAACTGATCTTTGAACTCTCGGCTGAAAAACAATCTGCAAACTCTCGCCAAAAAAAACATATTAAAACTTCTCGATTGAGAGATTGATAAAAACTATCTCAGACAAGAGCCTATTTATACACCTCTCGGCCGAGAAATTTTTGAATCCCGTCGGAATCACAGGAGATTAATGTGTCGGCCCCTAAAATATTCTCGAAGCATTATGTGACAAAACTCTCGGCCAAGATATATTTTATGTTTTCGTTCGAGAGTTTAAAACAACTTTCGGCTAAGAGAATTGCTTAACTCTAAGTTAGATTTTGAGCAAAAATAACTTTCTCCCAAGACATTTTAAATCTCTCGGCCCCATATATTTTCTCGGCCGAGAGTTGTTAGTCAACATTTCCAGCACCATTTCTGCAATTTTAAAAATGTCTCACTTTACCAAGGTTGAAACAATGCAAAAAATGAGAATTACCTATCGGATTTTATACCAATAGATTCATCATTCAAACTACTTTCTCATCATATATATATATTTTTTAATTTCATTTACGATTTCTATTTTTTAGGATTTTTTTTTTAAACTTTATCATTAAAAAAACTAGTGACAATAAAAATTCAATATCGTCACGAAGACGAAGCCAATTTTTTTTTAAAACTCACAAGGTTGTTCCTTGCAGTGTCCTCTTCAAAAGGGTTATTTTAGTTTTTTTTATAAGGGACACATTTGAAAGAAAATGAGGCGACAAAAACATGTGTCAATAAGGCACCCTTTTTGGTACATATGTTATTTCGATAAATAATAAAAATTAGCGTATAAGTCTGAAAATCCTAAACATATAGTCCATGCACAACTTCAATGAGTGTAGATTATGAGTATACATTTCTTTTCCCTAAAACAAATAACTATCTCTAAGAAAAAATGAGGCCACAAAGGTCACTCATTATTCATACTTAAAATTTTAAAGTATATGTTGTTGGTGCCCTCCAAATTTGCCTTGCTATATGTCGATAATTTTTTTTTATAAATATGAGTACGTATCTAATTCAATTCTCTAAAACATTTGTGTTTACTTCAAGGTGAAATTCCTAATGGAGATATCGGTTTGAAGGGTTTGAATTTGAAAAACATAAGATTTTGCAATTTGTTTTGTCAAAAAACAAGCAAAAGTGTTTCCCAACTTCATGTTTTCACCCCTTGTTCATAGATTCAGGATTGGTCATATTCCACCCTCTAATTTATTTATGGAGGATTTTCACTTCCTTCACCCGATCTTCACACCAGTGTTCACCCTCACAGGGGTGGTAGTGGATACGTGAACTTTGGGTCTACACCATCCATTCCTTCTTATGTCCCATCGTCCACCGCATTGTTTTCTATGAATGCAGTTGTCATGATCAGTCCTCACTATAGCCTATAGTTTGGAATATTTGTTGACTATTTTGGGTTGTTTTGGACCAATATTGTCATCATGTAGGGTCCATTTTTTGTACACTCTCTCCGAGGCTTTGACTCGTTCGTTCCCAAGAAAGGTATAATTTTGAACTGACATATAGGTTAGGATTTCACATCCGCTTGCATTTATGTATTACCTTATGACCATTTCATCTTGACCTTAGGTACGAACCCATTTCACAATATCATGAAACCTTCATGATCCTATTAGAAGTCGTATTGTGTGAATGGTAGAGCCTTCCTATACATGGGTACCCTAGTTAGACCCATTTTTTCATTTGGTGCCCATGCTGAGATGCCTCCTTTAGGTTGTGGGAGTCCCTTTTTAGTCTCGCCATGTCCTTGAGCAAGAGCTTCATAATACTCTTTATCTTTATGTTGGATTTTCCCCATTGGGACTCCTTTGTATATATCAAGTTGTAATTGTATTTCATGAGTTTTTCTTGCCTTCTTGAGCTTTATGTTGGCTCCTTGACTTTGAGTTATAAGCCATATAGCCCGATCTTGTCTCAAGTCTATCCAAGAAGAGCCTTTTTATATATTCTTCACATCTTGATCACCGCTTTACCAAGAGGATACCTTCCCCCAAGTGTCATTATCCCACACACGTTTCCTTACATTGAGCATAGGTATGTTCCACTGCTTGGAACTAGCTTGCTTGTCCCTGACACTCATCTCCTCGTAACTATGTACTATAAATTACTTTTATTATTTTTCAATCTTTTCAAAATATTTGAAAAAAGTACAAAAAAAAACATAAAAATTTAGATGGGAAAAGATGTTATCTTTGGTAGCAGTCGATTCATGTCGCCTTCGAACATAGCACTGTATATCACATCTGTTGGTTGGGTTATTAGTTTGAATTTAGGACCTGTACTCGTTACTTTGAATTTATCTCCACGGGCTGGTTGCACTTTCAGTCCCCATGGATCCTCTTTTGATGCCTCCCGTGTCACAGAGATGTCCCAGTTTGCATATCAATCCCATGATGCCTACTTTCAGTCACCACTTGCCTTATGCTCTTGTTCGAAGGAAGTTGAAGCCTGGGTCGACCATTCCTCAATTATCTTGACTTTGCATGTTGGCCTTCTTGTTACTGTTACTAGTCTGTGCACATATTGTTCTTTGAGTTCTTCCACATTATATAGCCTTGCTGAGTACCTCATGTTGGTTTATGGGGGATTCCTTAATTCCCTCCTTCCAAGGGATTCCATTCCATCGACATCAAATCATTTGTTCTCGAATAGGAGTCTAGAGTCATTTAAGCACCTTGAGACTTACATTCATCAGTGGTAGGTTCTCTCACCATCGATAGTTTTGGGAATACATCAATGTCCCCCGATCGATGGATTCTTTCAAGTGTTCGACCTTAACACATCTATTCACACTTGTTAGATTGCACTCGGTACCTTGATTCCCATTTTCATTATTAGTGGGTTATCTCGCGTTTGTTAACGGTATGCATTAATGACCGGTAATCAAACAATGGACTACTATGTTCAACCTCAATAACTCTATTCACATACTAGGGCATGTACTCGTATTGGTTTGTGTAGAATACCTTCCATCTTGGTGGCATTCCATATATGCTACCTCCTTGATCATGCCAGTATTCATGGGATTTCATCTCTTGTGATCATAATTCCAGTATTTCCAGTGTATATCATATATCTTCATCCATTTTGGAGATCTCTATCCATTGTATATTGTACGTGGTGATGACCACACATGACACTTTGTATATCATGACTATTCATGGCCATTGTACTCTTATGTATCTAGGACTGCTCCATGTATTTCTAGTCATATGCAGAGATTTATCATTGTATTGTATTGATGGGTGGCTGGTTCTTCCACTCGGGTCTTAATTACTCCACTTCTAGGATGGATTTTATAATGTATTTTGGTCATCATGTTACCCCTCTGACCTCACACATTAGGGGGCATCTTTTATAGCTAATTTTACCACACTAAGTATATCATACATTTATGGCCTTCCCTGTCCCTTTGCAGACTCCTTAGACCCCATGGACTTATATTATACTTTGATGTTCCAAGAAATCCCTAAAAAACACATGTTTATTCCTGTACACGACTTTTAAACCTATACTCATGTGTACATGTAACGTTTGGCCTCAAACCTGTGTACATCAGGATGTGTAGATACGTCCAAATAATTTTGGATTTTTCCTCATATGAGTCCGAATAACTTGACTTTTGTCCTTCCAAATGCCTTGAGAATGCTTGGATTTGACCCTCCATTACCTCTTTGGAGTTCTATATAAGGAACCCCTTAGATACATTGAAGGGGGAGTAATTGAAGAGCAAGTAAACTATAGTCCAGTGTTTCCTCATCTTTTCTTATACTTGAGTATGCATCCCTTTGTCCCTTGGAGTACATAGTGTTCTTCCCAAGCTTGCCTTTGCTTTGTGAGCTTGTTATCGAGAGATGGAGGATTGGCGTGGTGGAGGCCTAGGTGGAGGACTCAATTTCTTCAGTTCACAGAAGTTCTGATAGAGTTTGTCACTACTGTATCTCTGATTTATTAATAGAAATATATTTTCCTGTCCAATTCATGTGCATTTTAAATATGAATATTGAATCCATGTATGTATTTAATTGCTTATGCATGATTGATTATATATGATAGAATAGATCTAATACATTTATACATATCATGCTTGCTTTGTTTGTTGTTGTTGATAGAAAATTGTAATTGCAATTGCTTTGGAAAATCTCAATGGGGATCTACTTCAACCATCTGAAATAAAGTATGATTCAATATCCCTTAGTGTTATATTTTCTTACTACTCTTGCATCTTGGGAAAGATTGATTTCTGGTGTCATAATGTCTATTGTGGTACCCCCAAGCCATAGGAAGTTTCTCTCTGTAACACATAGTATGCATTCATGATAGGAACAAGGAAAGAGTCATCACAACTATACAATTGGTTTATTGGATGGTGCAAGAATATTTACCACTCTCAAAATATAAATCACTTTGTTTGGTTGCAATTTCCTTGCAAACACCAAGCATGCCAAAGAATAAATACTACACATCATATACAAATCACATGACTGCAAAAGAATTTATTTTTTCCATATTTGAATATCTTGAAAAGGTACAAATTTCAAGAATGTTAGATAGCCCTTTTTTTCATTGATGCTAGATTAAAGCATGGATCACAATTTGCAGAAACATCTCGTGGTTTATGCCACATTTCTAGAGTCAAAAGGGTTCAGGCCTCCAATTTCACAGTTTTAAAGCTCATAAATGTTTGTGATAGAAGAGGGAAAACAAAATATGATGCAGTCAATGGTTTAATGGAAGGAAGGGGTCTTTCAACTGAAATATTAATAGGAGTTTCCATGGATGGCGCTTCATCAATGGTCGGCAGTTAAAATGGTTTTGTTACTTTTTTGAGAAAATATGTTCCTAGTCTTGTAGGTATTCATTGCATTGCTCATCATGAAGATTTAGCAACATTAGATGCTTCTAAAAGAATACCTAAATTATTATTTGTTGAGAAATTGGAAAATAAGGTGTATTCTTGGGTACAAAATTCTACTAAAATAAATAGTGAACTAATTGCTCTACGAGAATTTATGCAACTTGAAACTCTTAATTCTCTTCAAATCCATGGAGCTAGATGGATCTCAAGGGGACAAGTCATTGAAAGACTTGTTGTATTGATGCCTCCCATATTGAATTTATTAAAAAAAGAAAAGAAAGACTCATGCTATGACAAGGCAAGGATTTTTTTAGTACAATTTTGTTTACATATACTTGCAGATATAATGGGTGAACTAAACAAGTTGAACAACAAATTCCAAGAAGAGTACGTTGATGTTGCCTCTTTAGGGGAAGCCATAGATGTTACCATAAACACTTTAAGAAGTTTGTTTTTAAGAAATGACACATTTGCAGATGGCACATGTTACTTATATAAATTTCTAGATGCTTCTAAATTTGGTTATCTAGAGATTTATGATAAAGAGGGACTTGTTCATAGGCATTAAGTATGATTTGTAGCAATTCCAAATGTATGTGGTGATTATGTTGATACTAAATTTTTTTATGGAAACCTTGCATTGAAGGTTCAGTAGAGAGTTGCAAAAAAATTGCAAAAGGTTATGTTCAAGCTCTTGTAGAGTGTTTGAATGGAAGATTTCCTGATATTTATTTTTTCAACTCTGCAAGGTTGTTTAGCCCTTATCATTATTTATAGGATGTTCGTGGCAGAGAACGAAATTCAAAGCGTTGGATTGAAAAACTTTTTCAACACTTGCAACATACTTTATGTGAGAAGGAGGAAAAAAAACAACATTTGATTTTGAAGCTTGTTTAAAACAGTTGCATATATTTGTTGATACTCTTCATGTTAATTGTGAGGGATCATCCATGAAAGATGCTTAGAGGATTTTTTGTGTCGCGGAGCTACATACAAATTTTCCTAACATGTCAAAGTTATGGCAAGCGATACTTAGTATTCCTGCAAGTACAGTGGCATGTGAGAGAGGGTTCTCAAGACAAAACAAAATTAAGGATATATGAAGGACAAAATTATCATTGGATACATTACATTCTTTGATGAGAGTGTCGTTGAAAGGGATTGATTCAGCGATGGTGGAATGGGACAGGGTATATGAAATCTGCAAAGATTATAAGGAAAGAAGATTATCAAATATTTAAGGTTTTTTCTTTTATGTTTAGTTTTGTAATGGTAAATTTGAAATATAGGCTAGGTTTGACCCTTACACTAGGCCCATTTATATCCATTTTGATATTAAAAAACTCCACTTTTTCCCACTTTCATCTAACTAATGACATAATGAGAATCAACAAGGTAATATATTATAGGAAATTCATAAGAATCAAACTCAGTAGACAGTTACAGGAAGTTCATAGGAATTAAAGTCAGCAGATAATTATAGGAAATTCACATGAATTAGTTGCAAATATGCAAGTCTATTGACAACATCTAGAACTCAATGTCTAGGAGCAATGAATCATGCTCAACCATCTTATAGATTCTAGATCCAACTCATATGATCATGTAAATATTATTCTATATGCCAAAAAGGATGTCTAAGCTACATTTTCTATAATTAGTTTGAAAAAAACAAAGTGTGTGTGGAAGCACTCGATTTTGTTCTTCAATATATTAAAACTAGAGGCGAGGGATATATCAGAATTAATGTGAGTGTTGATATTATCATCCAAGACATATTGTGACTGCTAGTTGATGTTGATGCTTAACACAATGATGCTCCACATTTAATGATAATCCATGAGTTAAATATTTTACACGATTTGAGTTTGTCTAAACATCATATCATAGCTATTCTAGAGTTTATTTTACTTAGTTGTATTCATATTTTGTAAGTTCATGTTTGATGTCATAATTTCCTGTAGGTTAAGAATTTTCCTTTTAAACAGTTTACAGATAGTGTTACTCTAGTATATGAGTATGGTGATTAATAATTATTTCATATATTGTTTTTAAATTCAATTAGTTGATTAAATGATAAGGTCAGGCAATCCTGAGTATTGATATATGTAGGGTAGCTAAGGGAATTTGATTCATTTGTGAAACAAAATTCACTTCTAGATAACTATATGCATGGAAAAATAAAAAACAAGTTTGTTGATAAAATAGTTATTTTATGGTGCTTTGGTAAAGTTGAAACATAATTGTTGTATAAACATGGGATACATTGAAAATTCGTCCTATTTGTGATAATTTATGGATTATGCAAACCCAGAGTGTATAAATATTTTTTTGTAGAATTTGTGTGTGAATGTGGGTTGCTAGAATTTTGTGTTGAATGGCCTTGTAAGTTGTAGAATTCTTCAATAAGTGACTATTTTTTCCAAAAATTATTTAAATTAGTATTTTCTATATTTGGGAATTTAATGCAGCAATGGGTAGTGTGAATAGTATGAATCCACAGTCTATGCTTAGTCCTAGTTGTTGATTTTACAATCATTCAATAGTCAAACTCTACTTATTTGGAAAATTGTACTCCAATATTAGAATGAATCAGGCTTTAGTGCCCAGATTATTTGAATAGGGCACTTGGGACCTTAACTCATTTTTCATTTTTCTCGTGATTATGACAAGTTCCCAGATCGGTTCCTGTAGAGAGCAGAGGATGGTTTGACCTGCCAAACCATTGTGAAAGAATTCACTTGGCCAACACTAAGACTAGCCAAGTCCAAGGAGGTGATACCTATTACCAACTATGTATATATCAATTCCCCATTCACTTCTATGTCCTAGGAGGTATGAATTCTCTATTGAAATCCTTGCTCACTTTTGTCTCTAGATTACCCTTCTCTTGAAATGTCATGCATGTGAAAACACCATATGTTGGTATACACAGATTTTTTTGGTATGTACAGTCCCCCCGATATGTTGATTGGAAACTACAAACAGGAGCTTCCAAAATAGCTTAAATATTTGTAAAATAATCTATGCGTTGGCCCATACGAGACCTTGGGGCCATACAAGTTTGCATGGTTTTATCCTTTCTAAGGATAGAACTACATTTGTTCTTCTAAATTTGTGTTGGATACTCAGCTCTTATAACTATGAATTTATCACAACCCCATCAAATCTTTCATTATATCTTGTTTCTAAGTATTACCAAAGAAATAAGTCACACAATCCCAGATTGCAAAATCAATAATTTAGCACTGGATGAAATCCTTGATTAGTATAATTCCAAGGTCATACAATCCTAAATTATACTTGGTATTATGAATTTGTGTTCGATACTTAGTTATAAATATACATGAGATTATGGTAATTGGTATGCATAGTAGTGGAAATTAAATACCCAATATATATTGGAGTAGCTCCGAGTCTCTCAATTAAATTGTCAAGATTGATACTGCTAGTCTGCTAGGGATTTGATGTTTCTCCCTAATACAGTTTGAGGTGAAGATGGATCTGTGCTATCTATTTAGGTACAAATGCAACATAATTTGTTCTAAAATTTAAATTTTAGTTTAAATTTTCTATTGGTACAAATACAACATATTTTGTATTGAAATATGAATCTCAATTGACTATAAATTTATATTGCTCTTCTTGGTTGTGCTATTTATATTGCAGCACTCTCTAGTTATGTATGTTGCTCATGTTAAATTACCGCGAGAAGCTGCTACACTTATGAGATTTAAGGTATATGCATATCTTGGGCATATATTTTCCTCGATGGGGAGATCTGACATAAATTATTGCAAATCTTAGATCTGAAATAATGAATTTTCTATTACAGAGCATGTGTGAGTGGATTGTTTGTGTGGTTTATATTGCACAATGTAATGTATTGGTAAACTTCTTCCCTTAGGTATTATTTTATTCTAAATCCCTTTTCCTTTTATGATTATTAGAATGGAATCTGAACTTAATTTCAAGTCTCTAGTTTTAATTACTAATCAACTACCTTTTGTACATTTTATGAGTTCATTTGTTATATATTGTGAGAATTTAACACTACAGGCATCTCAAAAATGGAATATACTGTGCAAAAGGAAACTAAAAATGGATACTACTGTAGAAACCCTAGATCTTAAATAATAAATTGTTGCTATAGGCATGCATGTATCGTCGTTGTAGATTATTTGTTGTAGAAATTTTAGATATGAAATGTTGAATTTGCTGCTTCAGGACATGTGTGAAAATTTAACACTATATAATTTTCAAAGGAATCTCATAATGGATGCTATTGTATAAATCTTAGATATGAAATAATGAATTGTTGCTACAGGCATGTGTGAGTGTGTATTATTTGTTGTAGAAATATTAGATCTAAAATAATGATTTTGTTGATACAAGTCATGTGGGAATGTGGATTGTTTGTGCAGTTTGTGTTGCATAATGTAATGTATTAGGAAGATTCTTCCTTTAGGCGTCATTTTCTTCTAAATCCCTTTTCCTTTTATGAATAATAAAATGAAATTTGAACTTAATTTCAAGTCTCTAGTTCTAATTACTAATCAACTACCTTTTTGTACATTTTATAAGTTCATTTGTTATATATTGTCAAAATTTAGTAGGTTTCTCTTCTCTTATGAGCCCATCCAATCTATTATGGAAGCATGGGGTGCATATTTCTCTTCTAATTTAAACCCTATTGACAACATGGAGTATAAGTAATTTGCAAAAAATCTTACTTGTATCTTTCTGAGCTTCTCTATATTTTCTCTACATGAAGGTGGTGTCCTCTAACTGGAGCTAAGCATTCAAACCAGGGGTATTCTGGTTCAGGACCAAATAGTTTCTTAGTCACGTGGACCAAGCAGATCATGTAGGTTGAGATAGAGACTTCCTAGTCTAGGACCAGGAAGATTCTTGGTCTAGGACCAAGTGGTGCCTGCAAGTACATACCTGGTTAGATAACCAGGTGGATCTTGGTCAGTTGACCAAGATGATGATGTGTGATGTCCTCTTTTCCTAAATGGTTATTGATAGGTTCTTTCTCAAGGGACTTCCCACTCCTTGATGATGTCACTAGAACTTAACCCTTAGGAGCAGTCAAGAGGACCATATGATCACATTGTCCAGTGTGAATCTTCCTTATATAATGATGATGAACCTTCAATTATTGTCTGAAACACTTATAGATCACATAACTTGAGAGTTTTTTCACTTATAGATCACTTATAGGTATGAAACACTTATAGATTGATTTCCCCTTCCTGTGGGAAAAAGGGTTTTTTCCCCACCTTATTGGTACGCCTTGTCTTGTGGGTGAAAGCATTGTCTTCCCACCTTGATGTGACCCCTCTTGTTGACTTATGGTCTTATGTTTCCCTATTGGTCCTAACATCCATCTTGGTTGTGGTGCCTTGAACCTTTTTCTATGATGACTTAACTTTATTTTTTTTATTTTGTATAACCACTTGACCATTTGTAACCCATCCTATTTCAACATAATATTATTTTATGTTTATTTTGGTGACCTTCCTAAGAGTTAAGTGACCCTTCTAGGAATATTGACAAGATTATAAATTAAAGTCACAAACTTAATTTGTGTGGTGTCTTGAAAAGAGAATAATTTATCCGATCCATTGTCTACTATAGGGTTCACTATTGCTCCATTATCTTGGCGTCTAGGTTTTTAACTACTGCTTTGAACTGGAACCATCATCTCCCACATCCTGTTAGACTGCTATCTTCTTGTCTTATCTGTTGCTGCTGGTTTGGAGCCGTCATATATTCTCTTTCTCAAACATATAAGGTTGTTGCCCTCTTGTTCAAGTTGCTATTGTTGAATCGTGACCTTATTGTGGGTTGTCTTAATTTGTGCATGACCTATTTGGGTTGCTTATGCTGAATCATGACCTCAATGTGGGTTGCTAAAGCTAGTCATCAGTCTCACGACCCTTGTTGGTTTCCCATACCTAATCCATGACCTTGTTGTTGTTCATAAGAGTGGTTTGTGAGTCCTTGTCCCTTGTTGGTTTCCCAAACCTGATCTGTGACCTTGTTGTTGTTCATAAGAGTGGAACGCGACTCATCTTGTTTAATTCCCAGACCTAATCCATGACCTTGCTACTATTTATAAGAGTGGGTCATGACTCTTATTGAATGCCTAGACTTTGGTCATGAACTTGATGATATTCATTAGAGTGGTATGTGACCCTTGTGTGGCTTCCCACCTTGATCCTTCTTGTGGATATCATAGCCTACTGACGGTTACTAAGGGTTCCTTGAGCTAGTTTATGTCTACTACTAGCCTATGTTAAGGTGTTGTAAGGGTATATCTTCTCTTTGAGAGGGTGTCAGTGCCACTATTCTAAGGTTTACCTTGCTTGTATTGAGGTTTTCTTTTCTTATACCTCTAGGCTTCTAGCCTGTTGCTACAAGTTTTCCTTTGCTAGTCTGAGGTATGTTAAGATAACCTTGAGGGTTTTGTAATCTGTTAGGGAATCTTGAGTTTGAACTTGTTTCAATTTCCTACCTCTCTCTCTTAGGTAAATATTTACCCTCAGATAAGGGTTGGTTGTTCCATTTTAGAGACTTGTCTTCAAGAAGACAAGATTTGATATGAAAGTACAATTTGAGTATAAGGAAGGACCTCACAATCAGATAAATCATTTTCCCTAATCTTTGTTATGTTCATGTTTTTCTTCTACTATTCTTGATATTTTTATAGTATTTTTGTTACTGTTTATGTTCTATTTCATGTACCTTGCAATTGATTAATTCTATCTCAAGGACCAACTTTAACATAGTGATCATTGGGGAGTGTTAAAGTTGAAAGAGATGACAATTAATTTTTAATTTGTCGTATTAAAATTACTTCGACAATATATTGGGGCACTGCCTTGTTGTTACAATACTAGTTTTGAATTATATATTTTTTATGCATTAAAGTAAAAATATTTAATCGTTTAAGGATACTGCTTACCTATGTGAAGGAGTCATAAGGGTACATCTCTGCTTTTTGAAAGGGTTCCAGTTACCACTATAATGATGTTGTCTTTACTTGTATTGAGGTTTCCCTTGCTTATACCACTAACCTGTTGCTACAATTTTTCCTTTGCTATTTTGAGGTCTTTTAAGACAGCCTTGAGAGTTTTGTAATCTATTGGGGCATGCTAATTTTGAACTTGTTTTAGTTTCCTACCTCTCTCTCTCAATTAAATATTTACCAAATTACCCTCAAGTAAGGGTTAGTTGTTCCATTTTAGAGACTTATCTCTGATAAGACAAGATTTGATATGAAAATTATGTTTTAACTTGTCTTATTAAAATTACTTCTATTGGTGCACTACCTTGTTGTTATAGAACTAGTTTTGAATTATATTCTTTTATGCATTAAAGTACAAAATATTTAGTTTTGTTTTTATATCAAACCGTAACCTAACCAAATTAAACATAATGAAGATGAGAAAGAACACCCATGTACAAGGGATTTCCATCCACTCGTTGCAAAATCTTGAATAGATAATATTTAATAGATTTTAGCTTCTTGCTTGTTCTTGCAACCACTTCTTGTTCAGAGATAAATAAGTTGAATCTCACACATCAAACTTGTGAGAAACAATATAACTATGTTGGTGAGTTTATGCACATATCATCTCCTAGTAATACCAAATCTTATCTATTGTTAAGTATTTTCTTTATGCTATTAAAAGTTACGAAAGAGAATGAAGGTGGTTCCCAAAACTGTTGTCATGTCATAGTGATAAAATATCCATTCTTGATGAAAATACACCTAGAATTCTTATTTTTATTTGGTTTATTTATTTATGCCTATGCTGCATATATTTGTCTTCTCCGACATTTTTGAAGAGATGGTATATATTAATAAACAAGTCATATCAATGGTGTTGTCATCATAGTACGTCAACTAGGATTAAAGGAGGACAACACATGCCACTGGCTCTCGAAGCTTGCAAATAACTTGTGTATGAACCATCCTATTCCTATTCAAGAAGTTTAGTATAAACAGTCTTCCAAATTTTAGGATAAAGTTTAAAATTTTAACATTGAAAAATTCAGAAACTCATACACTGTAAAGGTTTGTGTATCATTCGTCTGTCAACTTATTAATGGTTTTGATTTGCTTACAAATACTTGGTATCTTACTTTCTTAATATATGATTTATTTTATTTTCTCTTTCAATAACAACTATTGGCTTTTGTGTTTGTATAGTTGTGTAGCAAAGTCCATCAACATTGGGCCACTATTTTATTTTATTTTTTAGTAATATAATATATAGCAAAGTCCTCCATAGTCAGTCATAGATAATGTCCATTGATGTTAGGCCCATGTCCTTTTTCTTGTCCCTGAGTTTTAGGGTGTTTAACATCTTAATTTCCTTAACCTACTAGCTAAAGGATATTCTTTTATGTGTGTGCAACATCAATGATATTGTGTTTCTAGTATTATTCATACAATGAGGGTTGAATTCAAGGCATCATTGATGTGTAAATAGGATCTTCCCTCTTTCATATGGATTGAATTTCAACATGTTAGCATAGTCCATAATAAAATTGTCACTCCAAGGGATTATTTTATAGAAATTTGGAATAAATAAAATATCATTCTCTTCTCTTATGATCCCATACAATCTAGGAAGGAAAGTGTTTTATAAAGTTTCTTAGGGCTTGGCGAGGAGGAACATATTTAAGGTATGGTTATGTATCATTTGTTTGTCAACTTTATGAATGGTTTTGATTTGTTTACATATGTTTGATATCTATCTTTGTTAATGTATAATGTATTTTCTTCTCTTTCTGCAATAGCTTTCATCTTTTGTGTGTGTTTGAATTTATAACAAATTTCATTAGTATTGGGATTCTGTTTTATTTTATTTTCTTTTTAAGTGATATTTTGTTTGTATGGTTTTTTCTAGTTTGGACCTTCCTTTTATGGTGATGATAAAAATTCTAGTTATTATGGGACACTTGTGGACCACATACATTGAGAGAGAGAGATAACAGGGTTGTCTTTCCACCTTGTTACACCTTTGGTATTGTGGGTAAAATGGTTGTCTTCAAGCTTTGTCACGACACACCTCTTGTTGACTTGTGGTTAACCTTGTGTTTGGTTTGGTCTTGTGTTGGCCTCTCCCTTGTTGGTCCTATATTCTAGCGCTCACTTTGGATGTGTCATCCTATCCTTAGTTTTGTCTTGGTTATGCTCCTCTTAAGCATCCTAACAACAATTTATACTTTATACTTGGTAACCCTCCTTAATTGTGTGACATCTTGACCCTTATAGAGTAACTATAAAGTCAATGAATATTTAGAAGGTGAAATTGATTCTAGAAGTCCTTAAAGGGTTATAAATATAAGTCTATACATTCATTATGAATGCATCTTATAGAGGAGATCTGAGATCTGATTACTTGTGATTTTTAAAGGGTTTTGATGATTTTGAAGACTTAAAGGGTTTCAAAGTCTATTTAGAGTTGAATTGACCTTCCAGGGCTTTCATCTCCTTATCAAGGGTTCTTATCTCTTTGTTTAAGATTTTTTCCCACTTGTTAGAAAGTTGTCTCTCCTTGCAATTTGTTGTTGCTTGATTAAGGGTGTCTTACATCTGCACGTTTGAGGTTTGAGTATACATCTGCATGCTTGAGGTTGTCACTGCCACAGTCCCACTTGTGAGATTGTCGTTTCCTGTTACTGCTTTTGTCCAGCTTGTTTAGGTCTGTTTAGGCCTTTTTGAGGCTACTGCTTCCACTTGTGAGGGTTTTGTTACTATCGCTACCTTGCTTGAGGGTGTTGAGGTTTGTTATGAGAGTGTCATTGCTGTTGTGAGTTTTTTGTTGTCTATTAGAAGGGTGGCACTTCCTTGTGAGGGTGATACTTTCCTTATTGAGGGTGTTGCTTACCTTATTGAGAGTGTTTGTTGGTGTCTTTAGGCTTCCATTGCTTGCTGAGGTTTGTTGTGAGGTTTCTACCCATTGTTAGGGATTTATTTGAGGTGGCCAAGGCTTGTGTATGGCTATTTGGAGCTATCATCCATTGGTGTGAGGGTTTTGTAGTTTCCACCCTATGTTAAACATTTGTTGGGTGCCTCTACTAATGTCTTTGGATTGATCTTGAACTGCACTCTCTATTGTACATGTCTAATCATACCCTACAACACTTTAACTCTCTCTCTCCGGTATGTGATTACCCTAGTCCCTCAGGTAAGGGCCAATTATTTATTCCAGTCTCCAGATATTGATTTTCCTTTAAGAGGCAAGAGCTGATCTGAAATTCAAATCTGAGTATAAGGAAGGTCCTCGCCATCAGTTAAGTTATTAGATTCTATTTTTTTGTTAGTTAGATTTTATTTAATATTGTCCTATTGTTCATGATTTTATTTATGTAGTATTGTATTTATTGTTTATGTGTTTCAGTAGTACTTTAACAGTTTATTTCTACAGTTGTTATGTTTTGTTTCAAACCATAACTTTAACACAATGATCCTTAGTGAGTGTTAAAGTTGAATGAGATGAAAACTATATTCTAAAGTATCATTTCTTTTCTTATTTTAAATAAAAATCTCTAACTTTAACAGACAACAAATTGTAGGAGGTATCTCGTGCTCCTACGATTTAGGATTCACCTTACCATATTTTCTCTTGAATTGTTTTAAATACATTTAGGTCTATACCATTTTAAATATAATTCAAAGGTGTCATTATTTCGTTGTGCAAGGTTGAATATATGACTGTGGCATTTGTTATGTATATGTACGATTTATTCTAGATATCTACTAAAATATTTTTTTGCTTCTCTTCATAGTTCCATAATACATTTCCTTTTTTTTAAGTCTCTGCAGATAGAATTAGACACACTTAACCCTGATTGCTTCTGTGTTCATACTTTGATTGATGTTGTTAAAGATAATACAAAAGAATGATTTAAAAGGATACTTTCGGGTGAGTGCAAGAAGATGATGGACCTTTAAGATGCAATCCTAGTTTTCAAAAACAACATCATGTTACCAAAAAATACATCAACCCGAGCCTGACATAGCACTTGGTATGGTTCAACCCGAGCCTGACATGTCATGGAACATGTAGGATAGGAAGACAAATCGCGTATGCGTTATATTACTACAAAACGCGCGCGCGATTTGTGTAGCCAAAACGCGCGCGCGATCTATAGATACAAAATGCGCACGCGATATTGTCAATTACAATAAATGAGGTGGGTGCACGGCTAAACGAGACTTATTATATTTTCTTACAAATTTTACATAGTTGTTTCCTATGTGGATAATTAAGAACTTCATATGGATAATTCCATTAACATTCTTATGCTTAATAAAATATATTTAGGGCTCCTATGGCATTTGTGGGACTTAGAACCACCACATAGGCCATACATTATTGGCATGTGATGAAGGTGTGGTGACAATTTCAAGTTTTACTACACTAGGGATAACTCTTAGAACATAATCCATTGTATAGGGTTAAATGATAGGGAATTATACCATAACATTAGTTTTCTTCTAGGATCATAGGCCATGCATGAAGCCTATGGCCACAATAAAGGGCCCATTTTGACCTTGAATTTGGTTATGTGGTACTCCATAGTGGTTAGAATAATATAGGGCTTCCAATTGCAATAACCAGGCCAAGATAAACATTGAATGGCAAAGCCAAGATGTTCATGATGTTGATGGTCATGAAGGAAGATGATGATGATGATGAGTATGATGATGTTCATAATGATGATGTTGATGACGATGGTGTTGATGATGTTCATGATGATGATGATGACGATGATGTTGATGGTGATGGTGATGATGAGGATGATGTAGGTGATGATGATGATGGTGATAATGGTGATGATGATGTTCATGATGTAATGGTGATGATGTTGAAGGTGAGAGGATGAGGATGATGATGATGATGTTCATAATGATGATGATGATGATGATGATGTTCATGATGTTCATGATGATGATGTTCATGATGATGATGAGGATGATGATGAGGATGATGATGATGAGGATGATGTTCGTGATGATGTTCATGATGTTCATGATGATGATGATGATGATGATGATGTTCATGATGTTGATGATGATGGTGATGATGTTCATGATGTTGATGATGATGAGGATGGTGGTGATGTTCATGATGTTGATGATGTTCATGATGATGATGATGAGGATGATGATGATGGTGATGGTGATGATGAGGATGATGTAGGTGATGATGAGGTT
>LPNX010142930.1:45044-63915 GCA_001517045.1 Pseudotsuga menziesii | reverse complement strand
ACTGTTTTGGGTCACATCTTGTTGTGATACTATCTTAGAGGAAGTTGAGGGGTTTTCTCCATTTATGGTTTCCCCTCCTAAAAGCTTTGTGTCTCTTGTATCTTGTGATGTGCTTATGTGATTGCTGTACTTGTTATTCTCTCAGTGAAAAGATCTTGTTATAATACTAGCTTAAATGTTGAAAAACTAACATCCAGTTTTTTGTCCAACTTTTATTGGGTACAATATTCCCATCTTCTTGGATTTGCAACAAATAAGTTTTTTGAACTGAAAACTTTCCTGATCTTTATATGCCCCATCTTATTCTATCTTCTTCATTCAAGAAGGGGATTCTTATCTTTAGGATAAGTTTCCAAAGTCTCTTAATTCATGGTTTAGATTGTCTAGCCATGAGAATGTCAGCTTCCCTTTACTTTCTGTGAAGGCTAGGTAAGCTAAAGAAACTTCTGATGTCTCCATGTCTATTCCTATCCAATTGCTTATTTTAAATTCCTATTTGGCTTGTTACAGGTTTTCCCCTTTTTCTAAAGGCTGAGTTTGTACCCTTGAAGATTCCCAAAGCAAGACCATGTTTTTCATTTTTTACTTCCCAAAACATCTAAGTTTGAGCTAGTTTCCTATCTTGTTGGATGCCCATTCCAGGTGGAAGATCCTTTTGGGGAAGGAATCAATTCTCAAAGTCACATGCACTGCAAAGTGTCTTAGCTTTCCATCTTTGTTCATACTTTGTAGATTTGCAAAAACATTCATGTCATTTGTAAACATATCAGATTAACTTGTTTCCTTTTATGATAGTCCCTGTTGTTGGCTCTTCAACTGTCCCTGCTGCTGAATGTACTACTAGATTCTTTTGTGAAACTAATTTCATTTTTCTCCCAAGGTCTAGACTATTTTAGTTGCCAAGAGATAGATTGCATTGATAGCTCAGTAGCTATTACATAGTAACACCTTCTAGCAAAGACACCTAAAGTACAAGCATGCAGTTTAGTGTTATGACCCTATAGGCTATGAGGGGTATATATGGCATTGAATGTAGAAGTATAGTTGAATGTAGAAGCATTTAGTGTTAAATATATATGCAATAAAGTTCTACATTATGGGATCCCTCATTGGAAACGAGTGATTATATGTATATAATATGTGTAGAGGTCAATGTAGTCTTTAGTAGGGAGGGGATGTACATTGGGATATATCAAGGTATCGGGGATATTTGGAGTAGTTTCTCCTAATATAGTAGGATTTATTCATATTGCAACTTATCTCTTCGATCTATTTTGGAGTTGTGCTCCATGCTCATTTCTGTGTAAATTGTGTGTACTCTAGTTTATTATGTTATTTTAAGGATTTGGTACACAACATTTAGGGTCTGCAATTGGATGTTATTCAATGTAGAGTAAGAAAAGTGGTTTGTGGTGTAATCCAGGATTAAAAAAATCTGACTAGTTGTACTTCCATACAATGTATATTCACAATGCAAATAAGATCCTATGTAAATAAAGACATTGTTTTATTTATTAAAATACTAAAAGTTCCTCATCCTTGTCTATTTGAAGGACTACTCATTTTGTTTTCTCTCTGATGCCCACAGGCTAGCACTTATGTTGAATCTAAGGGTAGTGAGTCTACACAAGATGGTCCTTCAATGCCTATGTGTTACCTTTCAAAACCAAAGCATGTACGTGATGAGACTCCATACTTTGCTAATTCTATGTCCTCTCTTTCACTAGCAGTGGATCTAAGTTCTGCATACAAAGAAGGTTTTCAGCAAGATGATGCAGAATGTACTAAATTCAACCCTCTGATCCAGTGTTAGAATGATGTAGGTTTTTAGTAACGCTCCGATCCAGTGTTAGAATTTACTAAATTCTAATACTCAGATGGATTTTCTTACCACAAGGCTTGCTTCAAGTGAAATCATTGCAAGGGAATGCTCAAGGTATGGATTTTGTATGCCTTTATTTTAATATTATTGGTGATCGGAGGTTGTATTTCTTGAAAATATTTGTATTATCAGCCATTTATTTTGTTCACCGGATTTGGATCGGAACCTGGAAAAAATGTACGTCTTTTGCTCTTTAAGGATAATATGGCCGATTAAATATTAGTCCATATATTTGCCCTGAACTAGTTAAGACAGTTGCCAATTTATGTTAGGATTTGCATCCTATCCTTAACTATCACTATGAATTAGCTGGATAATATTTGGATAGGCCATAAGTAAGATAAATCTCACCAGTCGATGACTTTCTCCCATTCGACTTTTTTCCTTTATCTAAAATCCTATGGTGAGATTTGAGTCGTAGATTGACAAAGCAAGGTGAATCATGATCGTTGGTGACTTTTTTCTCATTTAGTTTTTTCCCTTTTATCGACCTTGGCCATTCATGTATTTTTTCAAATGAGGCCTTTGTTGATCAACAAGCCATGGTGGGAAAGGGAATAATACTTAGTTTGTTTTTTCTAATGAAATATACTTTTCCCCTAATATCAACACCAGTTGGATGATAATAGATATTTATTCTGTTGTTGAGAATTGTGTATATTGGTGGTTTTCCACAAACTGTATGCATCATGGGAATTTCCATTTCACGGGATTTGGATTGTTGTAGTGGATTCTAATATCATAGTTAGGGTCAGATAAACCTTGGTCCATGTCACCAAAAAAAGAGAGAGGACATGGATGACTAGATCCTCGCTGTGAAGTTGAATCCTACCATACAATTCTTGGCTTGAGTGCCATTTCCAGGAAAGATGCAAACAGACTTGAAATTGGAACCGAAGTATGTTTAAAACAGAGTAATAGTTGGCAGGATGTACAAAATCATGATATACAAAATCCATCTTTCCCTCTCTCAGATAAAAAATCATGTTGTTTGGACTATGATATAGAATATTACTATGTTTGTTTATATCCACATAAAACTCAAGAATAAGAAACATTGAACAATAGGTACACTGTTTCAATTATTAGAAGATCCCTTATGATTCCTATTAGCAAGAAATGTCTCATAATTTACTATGTCATTATAAGAGGCAGGGATTCGTAGATTCCACAAAGTCTCATAAACAAATTACATGATACTACATAATGTAGAGATTTTTGTAGAAAAATAGTTTCTTATGGAAAAATTATAAGATGTGGGGCATATGGCTTGCACATAATGATTATATATTTAATGATAAACAGAAGCCAACATTCCCAGTATTATCATAGGTTTATGGATTAATCCAAGGCTGCAAGATGGAGGTGAAGGTAAAAGTCCCTCGATAAATGGGGGAGTTATTGATTGAAAAAGTATATCCATTGGACTTTTTTGATGGAACCATAGAGGGACCAAAATATTTCTATAGTGTTGGTAGGATTTTATTTTTTTCTGATAATTATTTCATCAAATTAAAAGTGGGCTTAGGTCCAGGATCAAAGAATTCAGCTAAACTCCTAACTTTGGGAAGCCTCCTAAAACTTGAAATAGAAAAAGAGATTAATCACTTTCATGTTTATGGTGGATTATTCACTTGTTATCAACTATATGAGAATTGATAGTCAAATTTAGGAATGGGAATCTCATACCAGTATCAGATCATTTGAAATCAATCTCTATGCATTTTCAGGATATTACAAATACCCTTATCTTCAAACAACTCAATACAATAGAAAATGTTCTCTTCGAGGAATGCCAATAGGTTGAAGTTGGAATCTTGATGTTGGAAGGATCACTGGATAGAGTTCAATCCAAAATTTTTTAAACTTTACTCAACTTGGACTCAGCCCAGACTTGGGGCAAGTTTTAATTTAATCACTCGGTTTACTAAAAAACACATAAAATATTAAAATTGTAATGAAAAAAATATAATAAAGGTTCCAAACCATTAGAGAAAAAATATGTAAAGTCTTCTCATGCATATACCATGTAAGGGTGAATATATCAAAATGGCACAAAGTGAAATACATATCTAAAACAAACTGTAGAATCAGTGAGGCTCTAAATGGCCTATATAGTCCAAAAATAAACATGCTACAATAAAGTAGCATACTACATATCATTGATCAAAATGATCAGTCAACAGATGCATCACCACTGCTATCCATTTTACTAGTGTAATAAATAATATAAATGACAACATAAGGAAAGAAAAGAGCTTGATAAAGTCTGAAATCCAATGAAATACCCTAAGAGGAGAGGAGTCATTACTCAGTATCAGTGTTGGAAATAGAAATAGATGCAGAGAAGGAAAAAGAGGCCTTCCTGTTATCATCTATCACTGTCAAAGAGCCAATGAAACACCTTTAGAGAGTGCCCAGGGCTGAGGGGGTGTGAGTGGGTGAACATTTGAGGATATTTGTAGCGATCCATCCAAGGTCCCCTAAAATTTGAGGCCAAGGAGAAGAATCTTGTGATGAAGAATAATGCATGGCATAATTCATTTTGAGATCTGATCTCTAATTTTTTTTTTTGTTTGGTCTCTTTATGCTAGATGATTGAGGAAAGAAGTAGAATATATTGGAGAGTTCCACTTAGAAATTCAGTATTAGGTTACCCACACAGTTTTTGATATATTCATTGACATCCAAATGGTCATTGAATATGCACATTGTAAATTAGGGTGCCAAAAAACTTCTCTTTATGTAGGTTTTTGGAAGAATCTTTAGCATTTAATGCTTATATTTTTTGGTCCAAGATGCACTCTTCTAAAAGGTTCATGGTGAACATGTCCCATTAACTCCTACTATTATAACATGCATGACATAAATTTGTATATATTGGGTTAGCAAGTGGAGCTATTCTCATAAGAGATTTAATAAAACAATGCTAACTGATAAACTTTCAATATATATAGCTTTGGGATGAATTTCCTATCACTTCATGATTCTTCAGTTTTTCTCATTTGTATTTCTATAAAGGCTCGATAAAGATTTATTAAAGAAATAAACATATATATACATACATATACTACACAGTAATAGATGACAAGTTTTTAAAATTATTTTGCTTACAGATTACGACACTCCTTAGAGATTTTTCAGGCTTGAATGAAGTTGGCATATTTTGTTGGGTAAGTGTTTGAGTGCATCTAAATTCAGGATTTAACATTGGTTTTGTGTTTCAGATTCCCTTTTTCTGTATGTAAAGAAAATTCGTTTGCATATCATAAACTCTAACTCCTAAGAAATGTATTTAATGAACCTTCTGTTACTGCCTGCCCACTTTCATCATCATGATTGATACCAGACATTCCTATTGATAGATGTAAAAGAAATATGTATGATTTCTTTTACACTCGTGGTAATTGACATTGATGCCAAGGAATTATTATTTTTGTTCATGCACAATATATATTCCTAAATTCATTTGAATTTTTAAGAAAGGGAATCTCAACGATTTTTTATTTAGTTATATTAACTTGTCATGGAGGAGAAGAGTTAGATTATAGAAGATTCCTGTACACTAGAAAATTGTAGCTAAGTCCAAGTACTATTAGTATTGAAAAATTTGGGATTGCATTTTGTTTTGTATGATTCTTCATGTTGCTTCATGAACAACATAGGGTCTATTATTAATTAATGATGGGAGAAGGAACACAAAAAGGCCTTGGGATAAATATAATAAATTGATTGTAGGGACACCTAGGCTAATTGAAAGTTAACAGAAATGCATATCCTTTTATGTGAAATGTATCAAAGAGATACAGGTGACTTCATTAATGTGGGTTGATTCTTGGCTTGATAATGTAATGGCAAGTTTACCCGAGTTGGCTATTTGGTATCATCACAATGGTGTGTTTCAAGGCTTATGATATTTTGAAGACAGGTGAGATATTTTTACTCAAATATACTGTTGAAGATGGAAATTCTATCTTTAATTCTCAAGTTGTCTAGCAGAATGGTATTTCTTCTTTGAAATTTTTGCAACATAACTGCAAACAAGATCTTCGATCCTACTAGGTGATTCACTATTTTCATTTGACATTGTCACATTAGGTAGTAGCATGTGTTCCGGGTTCGGTTGATGTACCTACTTACGTTTTACAGAATAATAATTTTTGTTAGCAGGATATGACTTCCATATTTTCTTTAGAGCACCATTTTTTATAATCAACCTTGCACTTGCAGCTTTACAAAAATGCTGGAGAGGATTTGATGCAAATGTGTGATATTTTTGTTCTATCAAAAAACTATTCATTAGAAAAATATGAGAACAGATGTAGCCCACTTCCTTCTTCTAAGAATAGAAGGAAAGTAGACTACTCACTATCAGTGGGGATTCTTTTGTATCATCTAGCTCACAAGTTGTCACTTTCAAAGGTAACGAGCTCTACTATTTATGACCTATAACCATTTTTTTCTTCTATAATCCCATTATTTGAGTGTATTCTATTTGTATTTTTTATAAAATAATTACTATGCTGGAATGCGGGGTGCAACTTCATACCATTTTTCTAAAACATTAGGCCTTTTTTCTCACCGCAGGTCCCGAATCATAGGTTGAAGTGTGCTAAGATTTTCAAGAAGTGATTGGACTTTTTGAATGAGAAAGAGCATTTGGTGTGTAACTATGAATTCCTTTTTATTAGTTATGGATATAAATTATTGTTAGTTGTGATGATAACAACTGGAGCATGAACTACAGTCTTTTTCTACATAAGGATAATTTCTATATTTCTGGAGAATGTTTAGCCTTTTCAAATACAATATTATTTTGAATGCAAGTGGTTCATGAGTGTGCTCATAAACAGGTAGAACTACTGATATTGAAGTGCTATGATGAATTGGGATTGAAAATTGAGGATTTGCTTTTGGAGTTTGAACCCTCTATTATTGACGTTGAAAAATACCCTCTCTGGAGCTTTCATCAACAACATCCAAATCAATGATTAAAGAACATTTGTCTATGGACAATACAAAAAATGAAATGTGCACTTTTGATCCCTCTAATTGATTTATTGAAAAATTCCACGATTCATCTTTGGAAGCTTCCATACAAAACACATATTTAGAAGGGAAAGTTTTGATTGAGGCAGAGATCAGTGATGTAGGGCCTCTAACAAGAAGTCTCAGACCATGTTCTATGAATGAGGATAGTTTAGCCATGTATCAAAATGAAGAAACTTCTCCAAATAGGAAGCCCTTTTTGTTCAAAAACAGAAGCCCATATATTGAACACCAATCCATTTGGATCTTTTAGAGGATTGGAGGAGTTGCATGGAGCAACAGCAGAGCTGCCTACTTCATGTTATCACCTTCTGTGTTCAATAAATTTTTTATTTGAAATATATACTAATGCATGTCTTGAGTATTTTTAGGAAGCCACCTTATTTTCTTCTGAAATATAAATATTCCATATCAGTATGACTATATTAGTATAAAAGAATGTAATGGCTAGTCTACAGAACCTGGAAACTAAAAGTGAAATGATTCGTAATTTTTATGCCAGATGTTAGGGTTATTGTTTATGATATGACTTTGAATAATGCATGCAGGGGATCTTGCATATTAGTGAATTGAGCACAAAATTTGTAGCTCAAGCTGAGGATGTAAGTCCAATCTGGACACATTCTTTCCAATATTCTTTATATATTTTCCTTTCCCCTAAATTCCAAACCATTTATGCAAGTGGGAATTGTAATATGAGATCAACTCTTTATATATATATATATATATATATATGATTAGATGCACTGTCTGAGGGTCTCCATTTATGTTGATTGTGTGTCTATAACATAAAATATTGACTCACTTTGACTTAAAACAGATTATAAAAGTTGGTAACCGCTTGGATGTCAAACTTATTGAGGTGAGAAAGTTTCATTTTGTAATTCTCTCGATTTGAGCCAGGTTGATGATGAACAGTGGGATTGATTCCTTACTATGAGCCCAGTTATTATGGACCCAAAGAGTGCACCAAAATGTGGATTAATATGGATCTAAAAGCCATGCCCAACTCAGCCAAGTCTATCAATGGAAAACTGATTTCTTTGTCAAAAAAGAGAAATATATCCAACAATATTTGATTCTTTCATTAAATACTCTTCCCTTAAATGCAAGGGAAGATTTGCTAATCTCACGCAGATGGGTTAAATAATGAAACCACGCAGATGGGTTAAATAATGAAACCATGGTTTTAGGAAAATTCATGTGCTTCCCCAAGGTAGTTGTCTATCTTTTATGTAATGTTTCTTCACCTGTATTAATGTGTTTTGAATCCTGATTGTTTGAATTCTTAATTTGAATTTGTTAGACTAGATTTTCCTATTTTTCACATGAACTTGGTTATTGTTGTTAGCTAGTGAATATTATAAATCATTTGCTTCATTGTTTTTCTACTTTACAACTCATTGTTTTTCTATTGTAATTTTTTTATTGGATTTTACAAGAGTGAACTTAACTAAGTGGGCCATTGAGTATGAATAGGATGTTGCTGAGGCTTTGACATTGAGTATGAAGAGCCTATTGTTGAGGCTTTCAAGCTACTAAGTATGGGTTAATTGAAGTTGTCATGGGATCTAAGTATGGCTTAACAACGAAGTACAAGTGGAATGGTTTAACCATTGTAATATTTTGAAAAACCATCAATGTATTAGATGATTTTGATGTAAAGTTATATGGAGACAGTTTTTGAGAAAACTCATATTTATTGTAATACTTGACATTTCATGTATATAATATAATTTGTGCGGTTTAAAACATATGGTTGTACTTATATTATTTATAAGTGTTGTAATTAACTAATTAATGTGACATTGCATAATTCACATGTGTATTAGATGATGATAAATAATGTATGATTCTTTTTTAATTTAAACATAATATCATATTAAAAATTTATATTGGTTAATAATGGACACCATTAAAACTACTAAAATATAATAACCACACATAAAACGACTAAAAATGACTAAATTAGTGACCAATAAATGAGATTAATGACCAAAATTCGCATATAAAATGACAAAAAGTTGAGAGATACGTGACCAAACAATGCGATATAAATGACCCAAAAAATGACCAAAATTCGCATCAATGACCAAAAAATGGTTTTGGTGGCTAATTTACGATATTTTGTTATGCAACCAAATTTGGTCATATTCTAGTTTGTCATGTGGTCATAAATGTGCTCATATATTTGGCCATTGATTCAAATATATGGCCAAATTAATGACCAAATATATGACCAAATTAATGACCAACTGACAAGATATAAATGACCAAAATAAAAATGACCAATTTTGGTCGCGTAATAAAAGACCGTAAATTAGCCACCAACGATCGCCAAACCAAAAGTGGTCATTGATATTCGGATTTGGTCATTTGTTTTTTCACTAATCTCTCATTTTCCACTAGTGATCACAAATCATAACAAAACAACTTCCTAAGCTATTGGCTAAATCAAGTATAAGGAGTTGTTTTTCACAAATTTTTCATATTTATCATCCTTCCAATTGAAATCCATAGTGCTCTTAATGGGAACATAAAATGGCATATTTTCTCCATGGATTTCTACATTCATAATCAATTTAACAAAAATTTGTTTTCATAATTTAACTCTTACTATAATTGAAATTGTTTCATTTGTGTCTGATATTTATGAAATATCATATAGAGATCGTCTTAAAAATTCTCAGGCATGAAACAAAAGAATTCAGTCATCTTACAAATCAATGAACATTCACTCTAAGTGCATACAATTTTGGAAGGAAAATGGATATAGATATTGAGCCCGACAGGGCACCAATTGTCTCTCTATCAAGGAACTATATTTGATTAGTAAAGTATCCCATTTCAGAAAAATATTTGCATAATGGTTTAGGAAAATATCCAAGCATCCAACATCTCAACTTTCAAGTATGTCAGATTATAAGAGGAAATTTGAAGGATTGGATAAACTTATTGGGTTTCAATGGATAGACCATGGTTCCAATTCATTGACCTCACTACTAGAGATTTAGAAATACATGAAGGGGTTTGAGAAGGGCATCTTATATGAATCCAAACATTAAGGAATGGAGGAGACACTAATGAGTATAATGGACTTCCATGACTAGGGCCTGCAGTTGTAGGGAAAAATACATAAATAGATTGCCAAAATAAAAATTGTAAGGGAAATCAATAAAAAATGGGTGTATTTTTTGTTTCCTAGGCTCTAAACTACTTGAGGACACATATCAAGTAGGGATGCAATTCAAAAGGAGACCAGATTGGAAAAGATATTGAGAAGCCCTAATATTGAACCTTTAATACCAATTATTGTAAGCACAAACTAATAATATAAATACTACACAATAGAATAGAATACCCAAGAGAGATAGTAGGCATCCAAAGTGGAAATATTTCCATAATGTGCACCTGTGCACTCCTCATTGTCTATATATTTATATTAATACAAAATTGTTGGAGACAATAAAATACACATATTTACATGGGTGGTCAAGAATGGTTAACCTCCTTAAGATATATATACAATGAAATAGGAAAAATAAAAGTAAATTAAGTTACAATAATAATACATCAACTAACTACATCCACTAGAAACATAAGGACTAATCCTCCTCAACTGGATAACAAATTTCCCTTCAAGGGCTGCCTTTGTCGATGTCATTGTTCCTGCATTTTATATCCTAGGAGTTGAGTGAGGGTGGAAATTTGAGATACATTAGAATGTATATAAGAGTTATAAGGAGCTACTGAGGCCCTAAAATGCATATTTACGCTAATTTGGACTTAGGAAAATTCAACCCATAAGTAGGATTCATGATAATAATCTACTCTAAGATAAAATTATCAACCTAGATATTTGTGGTATTGGTCCATAGGAAGACATGGTAGTGAAATCAACTTTTTGTACTGCAACTAGTGAATGGATGAATACCACCATTGTTGGGAAATTGCATAAATTTGTAAAAAAAAATGTGATAATATATAAAGAGGTTTGTGTGACAAGGGGTTTAACTACACACCAATGACCTAAAGAAAAAAATAGGAGTGTTGATGCACTTGTGGATCACTTGTAACTCAGAGATTATAATTCATGAGAATCTTGGATAGGAAATACCCCAAGGGGATGCAATCACAAATCTCTAAGATTCCCTTTCCACTTAGGATCCATTACCAACTTACAAGAGTGCATTGAACAAAACTAAAAATACGTACTTACAAGAACAGCAAGCGCAAGGGATCAAGTCTACAAGCATAGATGTTGACAAAACTATAATATTGTATTAGGTATTTATATAAGTTTAAAATTAGTGGAGAGTGATCTTCTTTGACTAGATATTTCAAGTTGAGTAGTCCCTCATAGAGTAGTTGTACAAAACAAACACCAAACATATCCTACTCTAAAGTAGTTATACACAACATTCACCAAATATATCCTACTCTAAAATAGTTGTACACAACATTCATCAAGTATATCCTAATATAAATCCCAAAAACCAATTTGTAACTAATATTCACCAAACATATCCTACTCTAAATTCTAACAACAAATTTATAGCTAATATTCCCACTTATGCTTCTCATTATTAAATTGCCATTCTGTTGGCCCTAGGAAAATTTAGACATAATTCTACCACATGTCTGCTTAGGAAGATGAATATTCTAGTCACACGATGAGAAGAAGCTTGATAGGAAGAAGCTGCGATGGAATAAGCATGAGAGAATATTTTACGACAGGAAGAAGTCGCAATGTAATAAGCACGAGAGAAGATGTTGCGACGAGAAGAATCTACGACGGAATAAGAATAAAGCATTCAAAAGGGAAACTTCGATTGATCATGGGAAAACGGTTAGTTAGAATAAAGCACACTTTTAGTAATAAAGAATAAATATATTTTGGGATGATAGTGCCTATTTGTAGTTGTAATTGAATTAATAAGACAAAAAGAAAAAAAGACAACATGTCAGCTAACAGAAGAAGAGTCATGCAATGCCTGGATCAAGATTTGTAAAATATTATAAAAGCACGAACCCAAGCTATGTGGGGGGTTCGCATTTTGTTAGATTTGTAGGGTGATAGTTAGTCTAGAGAGAGAAGAGAGTTGCTTAGCTAGAAGATTGCTATAGGTTGTGTGCAGATCAATAGTTTAGGATATAATAAAATAAATACATAAACCTAAGAACATAGAGCATCAAAGGAGACAAATATATGTGATTTGTAAAGAATACATAAAGAAGAGTCTACAAGCTAAGTGCGTAGACAAAAGGTGCTAACCAATTTCTCATGCCAGATGAAGAGCTCCTTTGTGATTTTTCCCTGATGGGTTTCCACGTTATATCTTGTTTATGTGTGTTTTTGTTATTAATGTTTATGTTGAATGTATACTTGTTGTAAAAGAGTTAATATGAATAATTCACGTCGCATTTGTTTATGAATAAACCCTTAAATATGCATGTTACAACCCCCTAGATGGAATCTATGATAAATATTTATGTTAAATATTTCGATATGTATCAATGGATAAGTAGGTTTTTATCTGGAATGAATACACAACAAGAAGTATAATCCTCGTTTTCAGTCAAGTGAGTGATAAGCACTGTATGAGAGAGAAAATCCCCACTTAACTGCAGAAACTTGGTTTTGGAAATCCCCATAAGATATCTCAGGTGAGACTCCATATACATTGTAGGTTTTTTCGACAGAGTCCTTCCCTGTCAGGCCAATATATTGGGCCTTTTTTACGAAGTAAGGAGTCTGAACCAGGGTCAACAGGAAACTAATCCAACAATTGGTTATGTTATTGGGACCTTGAATCATTCTAGTGGGGGCATTATTTGGTATCCGTCGAAGCAGGAAATTCAAGATTATCTTGATATTAAGGCACTAGAGTTTGCACGAGAAGAAAGTAAAGGATCAAGGATGAGTCCGACGGAGTGGTTGGAGCGATACCTTTACACATATTTCCATGATATTTTATTTAGCAGATTTCCACTTGTGTTGTACGAATGGTTATTAAATATTGCAACATAGAAGAAAAATATTCAAGGAGGAGAACCAATAGAGTGGATTCCTCGACTTATTCAGTGGTTGAAAAGTGTTAGCAATCCTATATCTAGGGTTATTGACTTCTGGGTTGATAGTATATTGAAAGGATATACCACTAAAATTGTTGTCGACATGATAAAATCATACAACGAGGCAGAAATAGAATTTTTTCCAAGGACCTGAAGGTCGCTATCTTAAGTGTTTAAAGGTGTGGATCAAGATGCTTGTATGTGAGAAAGGGATCTTGAGAATGGAGTTCAACGAATAAATATTTATGCATAGATAACTGAGATATGTCACAAGATAAGTTTTAAGAAAAATGGATCAAAGTAAGATAAGATGTTTCCTAGTGATAGCGAGACGATATTAGAAAATAGACACCTAAGAAGTGGAAGAAAATTTTGGTCGAGAAAGAGAATAAAGACTACGATGAGAAGAGAAATTTGCAGTATGAATGGAGGAGAGGACTATGAATTGGTGTTGCATCTTGATGAAGGTTCCTACAACAAGGAAGATGAATACCAGCCTATCTTTGAGAAGGAAGAAGAAGAAGAACTCCTAGATCCAGATATAGAGTATGACATACCTGTGACCCAACATACATCTCTCGAGGAAATATCTAGAAAATCATCTCCTAGTGATTTTTTCAATCAAGATAATAGTACTAGTGGGAATAGCAGATAAAGAATGCCCAATAGCCAAACCTTTAATCCAGCAGTACCAAGAAAATATATAATATTCAGGAATGATATAAAGCTGCCAATATTTAATGGAAATGGGTTAGAAGATCTGGAACAACATTGGTTTCTATGTGAATCCGCATGGATCGTGCGACAGGTCCAAGATGAAGCCATCAAGAAATATCAGATGATCACAAGCCTTAGAGGTTGTGCATTGTATTGGTATATGAAATTCTCAGTGGTTCCGACATGAATCCCATAGAAAACACTAGACAAAATCTGTGGAGGATTAATAGATGAGTTAGAAATCCCAAATCTAAGTTGCAGTGCATTACGGAGGTAAAAGAAATTAAGCAATTTCCTTTGGATCATGTTTGGGACTTCGACCAAAGTTTCAATATGTTGATGGTAAAAGTAAATTTTCAAATGTTTGACACTCAATACAAAGAATGGTTCATTGCAGTGATGATACCACAAAATCTGAATCTCATTGATGCAAAAAAATATCGTATCTCAGAGCGAGGCTTTGGAATTGGCTATGACGTTGGAAACCTCATTGGTAGGAGAAACTAGTGCAAGTATGATGCAAATTCAGTCGCAGCTTGCTAATATTACCCTTTAGCTACAAGATATCAAGAAATGGAAGGAAATTCCAGAAGAGCTCTGGTGTACGAGATGCTGAACATAAGGACACCATAAAGATTCTTTCCCGACATTGATGAATTATGTCTCCTATGGAGCACCAATCCGATGAATACACAGGGAATTCCTTGGTGTAGAATTTTTCAGACTAGAGTACATCAATCAAAAGAATTCTTATACTTACAGAAAATAGTAAGTGCACCGACAAGTCTATACTATAAATTTTGTCGATCTGTGGGCCATGAAGAGAAGGATTCCAGGGCATATCAAATGCTCCAAAATAAAATAGTTGACACGTACCTAATGAAGAACGATGAACAGATGCAAGTTGAGCACACTCAGGCACAATTTAATCAGAACCAATACGCTCAAGCTCAATTTCCACATAAATAGTATCCACAAAACCAATATCTATAGAACTAGTATCCATGGAACCAGTATCCATAGAACCAGTACCCGCAACAACAATAGCCTCAACCTGTGGGGTGGAAATTTTAGAGGCTGGGGACGAGGAGGAGGATTTGGTCGTGGAAGAGGCCAAATTATATGTTATAATTGTGGGTATACTAGACATTTTTCTGGGGACTGCACAAGCCCTACTACGACCTGTTCATATTGCAAAGCTTTTGATCATATAATTGAGGAGTGCGCTCAATTCATCGTGAAGTGGCAGGATAGGAATGTGGGAAATATGAACCCACCTCAGAACCCCAATCCAAATATCCAGAAGATATCTACTAAACCAAGGGAGCCACATATTTTTGTCATGAAAAGAGGAGGTGATGCGACTAGAGAAGACTAAGAAGCAAAATGAGGACAACCACAATTGTGACCAACAACACAAAAGAAAGAACCAATCGGTGTCCAAAACTAAAATGAAGTATTCTTTGACGCAGAATAAGAATTTTTTGATAGACAACAAGCGTTGACCTCCACAACCATACCGCCTGAAGGAAAAATCCTGGAAATGACTAAGAGATTTGACCAGTTGTTCTGAAAGAAACTGAGATGCAATGTTAGTAAATTAAAATAAATCTTTAAAGTTGCTTATCACTAATACAAGATAAAGATGGTATAGAAAAATTGACATCTCTAATAGAAGAAGATCAAGAAGAAGTACGACCAAAAAGAAGGATTAATCATACTAGGAAAAGATTAAATACTAGTCGAGAACTGAGAATGATTGCCCAAATAGGATATTATGATATGGACTATATTATTTGGGACTTTGGGATATGATGTTAACATTATGACTAGAAAAACATGGGAGAGTATGGGAATCCAAGAATCGTATGGTCTTTTATCTAACTGAGATTGTCCAATCAGTCGAAGTTTCTACCTATTGGTTGACTAACTCAGGTTCCTATAGAGATAGAAGGACTCATAACTTATGTCAACTTCGAAGTGATTGACATTGTTGATTTTTACGAAGAGAAAATTCCTATGTCTTGGGGTAGACGACAATAAAGTGAATGACACTGGAAATTAATCCATTCCAATATGAAAGAGAAATAAATGTATCTAACACTAAGGGATATGAAGTGTACCTTATTTTGGATGGTTGATGTAGATCCCCGCTGAGCTTTTCCAACACGCTTGTATTCACAATTATCTCTCAACAATAGCAAAAAATACAAGCATGCTATATATCAAAGTGTTAGGACTACTCTAGGATATATAAACCATAATGTATAGGATCAAAATATAACTACATTCATGGAAACAATATTCATAGTTATGCATAAGAATTGGATGAGAAATTGATTTCTCTATTAATAATAAACAACGATAAAACAATGACAAACTCTATCGACACCTCATCGAACTGGAAAACCGATTCCTCCACCTAGGCCTCCACCACTTCAGTCCTCCATCTGAATGGAAAACTTAAAAGGAAGTGAAAATGTTGGGAAGAGCAGAAATGTGTGCTACAAAGGGACAAAGGGATGCAAACTGAAGCATAAACAAGTGAGGCAACAATGAACTATAGTTTCCTTACTCTCCAAAATTCTCCTCCTTCAATGCATCTAAGAGGATCAATATATATCCCTCCAATGGACAATGAAGGGTCAAGTCAGAGATTTTTCCAAACATATGGAAGGCCAAGAGTCAAGTTATTCAGGACTCAATGTAGAAAACTCCAAATTGTTTTTTTATGCACATTTCCTGATGTACATGGGTATTGGCTCAAAATATGTGTACACGCGGGTATTGGATTACAAGACTCATATACAAATAAACAGGTCTTTTTAGGGACTTTCTTGGGACATCAAAGTATAATTTGAGCAAGGGGGGTTCAAGGAGTCTACAGAGGGACATGGGAGGTCATAAAAGTGTGATCTACCAAGTGTGGTAAAATAAACTATAACAAATGCCCCCTAATGTGTGAGGTCAGAGGGGTAACATGATGGCAAAAATACATTATATCCATCCCAGAAGTGGAGTAATGAAGACCCAGGTGAAAGAACCAACCACTCATTAGTACAATACAATGATAAATCTCAGCATGTGACTGCAAATATACATGTAGCAGTCACCAATACATAAGAGTACAATGGCCATGAATAGGAATGATATACAAATGTCATGTGCGGTCATCGCCACGTACAATATACAATGAACAAGATCTCCATAGTGGATGAAGATATCTGATAATATATTGGAATCTGGTCATGAGAAATGGCATCTCATAAATACTGGCACGATCAAGGAGGTATCATATTTGTAATGCCACCAAGATCGGAGGTCTTCTACGTAAACTGCTACAAGAACATGTCCCATCACACAAATAAAGGTGTTGAGGTTGAGCATGATGGTCCATCGTCTAATTACCGGTCATTGATGTATACTGTTAACAGACGCGAGATAATGATAATGGGAATTAGAGTATAGAGTGATATCTAACAAGTGTGAATAAATGTGTTGAGGTCGAACACTTGAAATAATCTATTGATCAGGGGACACTAATGTATTCCCAAAAATGTCGATGGCGAGAGAACCTCCCATTGAAGAATGTAAGTCTCAAGGCACTTAGTGGACTCTAGATTCCTATTCCAGAATAAATGATCTGAAGTCAATGGAATGGAATCTGCTAGAAGGAGAGCATTAAGGCATCCCCCATCAACCAACATGAGGTACTCAACAATGCTGGATAATTTGGAAGAACACGGATGAACAAAATGTGCATGAACCAGTAACTGTATCAAGAATGGATGACATGCAAAGACAAGATAACTGAGGAATGGCCGAATCAGGCTAAAAATTCCTTCGAACAAGATCATAAGGCAAATGGTGACTGAAAATAGGCAGCATAGACTTGACATGCAAACTGGGACATCTCTGTGACACATAAGGCATCGACAGAGGCTCCATAGGGGTTGGAAGCATAACCAGTCAGTGGAGAAGACTCAAAGTAATGAGTAAAACTCCTAAAGTCATATTAATAACCCAACCAATGGATTTTGTATATAGTGCTATGCTTGAAGGCGACACGAATCGACAACTACCGAAAGTAATATCATTTCCCTCTGACTTTTTATGTTTTTTTATTTTTTTGGACTTTTCTAGATTAGAAAGCTTGAAAAATAATAAAATTGCTTATAGTATACAACTAGGAGGAGACGAGGTTGTGGAAAAGCAAACTAGTTCCAAGCAGTGGAACATACCTATGCTCAATGAAAGGAAGCATGTGCAGGATGAGGACACTCGGGGGAAGGTCTCCTCCCGGTAAGGGATGATCAAGCTGCAAAGGATATATAAAAGGCTCTTCTTAGCTAGGATTGATTGAGACAAGCTCAGGATACATGGCTTATAACTCTAAAGCGAGGAGCCGACATAAATCTCAATAAGGCAAGCAAAACACATGAAATGCAATTACAACTTGATATACAAGGGAGTCCCTGTACGATATGGCAAGCATAAATTTCAAGAGGGGTATGAGGCTCTTGCTCAAGGACATGGGACTATAAGGGACTCCCAAACCTAGTGGAGAAATATCAGCATGGGTACCAAACTGCACAGCGGGATCTAACTAGGGCACCCATTAATAGGAAGGCTCTACCACTTACATAATTCCACTTCTAATAGCAATATGGATGTTCTATGACATTATGAAGTGGGCTCTACCTATAGGCTAGGTGACATGGTCATAAGGCGATGCATAATGCAAGTAGAAATGTGATCCTATCCTATATGCAAGTTCAAAATTATACCTTCATGGGCATGAAAGAGTCAAAGCCTTAGAGAGAGTGTACAAAAAATGGACCCTACATGACAACAATATTATTCAAAAACCACTGGAAACAGTCAGTAAAGAGTCTAAACCATATGATATAGGGAGGATTGATCATGACAACTATATTCAAAGGAAATAGTGCGGTGGATGATGGGACATAAGAAGGAATGTAAGGTGTGTAATTTCCCAAATTTTACATTGGGTCACAATGGCCAAATCACATTTTTCATATTCATGAAATTTTTCAAATGGATGTTAAAAGTCAAATAATTGCCAAGGTGGAAAATCACTAGTTTCCTAGCTTGGGGGTGGAAGCTTTGATATTTAGAATAAGGGGG
>LPNX010142930.1:15694-35228 GCA_001517045.1 Pseudotsuga menziesii | reverse complement strand
GCAGCACTCTCTCTCAACTATTTCCAGTTTTCACACCATATTCATGCCAATGGAGGGATTGCGCTTTGGGTGAGCTATTGATATCTTTGGGGAAGATTGTAATGCTCATTATATTGTGTTCTGATGTATATTATTGGTATTTCATGTTTATAATACTATCAGGTTGAAATACCCAAAATAATTCATGTAACAATGTTGAACAATGAAGAAATAGTGTCATTTCCCCACTGTCATGTTGTGAACCATTGTAATGTTGATGATTTAGAATTAGGAGAGCCTTTAATTGTCCATTTATGATTGGAATCAGTTCAATATTTTCTTTTCTTCATTCTCATAAAGTTTCAAGTCGAAATTCCCACGAGTTGTATGTCAAAATGACTTTTAATGAGCAAACAATGACCATTTCCACTCCATTTTGATATATGCCATGGTAATGCTTATTATTTCGAATGGAGGAATGTATCTCTAATACATGTATGATGGATGGACTGTAATTAATGTGTATTTAAAGTCTCATGTTCAGTACTTAAGCATTGGAATCCATTTTACTCATTTTTATTTCATTGGAAGAAGATTTGGTGCATTTTCCCCAAGGGTTGAAATTGTGACTTGGGAGTTGTTTTGGAAAGAGTCATAAAAGCCTATATAAACTGAACCATGATGCATATGAGACTTTCAAAAGGTCCCTTACACATACCTAGCCTTTGTTCAGAAATTCAAGTGACTTTGGGATCATTTGTGAAGCCATTTCCGGCAATTACCCAGGGGGAATTGGAGCCCCAATTTGCTAGTAAAGACTCCTGCTTTGAACAGAACATTAAAAAAGTGTACAGAAGTAATTGGGAGGTCAAAAAAATACATGAACATCATATTTAAGTTATATTATCAGTCATGTACCTTCAGAGAAAATTTGGAAGCATTTGGGTCAATTTGGAGGTCTAGACATCAAAACTAGTCAAGAGCCAAAATTGTGAAAAATTGGAAAATTGGGCATTTTAATAAATTTCCTAAAAGGGGACATTACAAGGTGGAGACCTGTCAAAACCCCAAATTTCCTGAAAAATTTAAAATTTTTAATTCACATGATATTAACATTAAATGAAGTTAACTAAACATCTAATTAGTTAAAGATTAACAGCTTTTGATTAAAATAAATATGTTATTTGCATAGAGTGATAAAACAATCCTTTCAGTTTACTGACTTGTTTCTTTTTGCATACATAAGGTGGGGCTGTCATGAAAAAAAAAAACTGGGCTTACTTAGCTTTCGAGCTAATGCAGAAAGTTTCTTCTTTCCTTACAGGTTACAGGTAAAGAGATTTGGCTGCTGCAATAAAAATTCTAAAGTCTTTATGTACAAGTTTGTTTGCAAAACAAAGTTCAGAAAAAAATATTAGTAGCTAAGCACATATCAATGCTTACTGAGGTAAATTCATTATCTGATCTTCATTCTAGCAAAGGTAGATTTCTAGTTCTTACGATCACTGAACTGTTTGATATCTATCATGGTTATCAATGTTAAAGTTCTTTATATAAGATAGTTTACGAGATTCAAAAGTTTATGTTTCAGAAAACACAATCACTCTTTTCTTTGTGAAATGTTTAAACAAGGGTTTACATTTTTACTGCTACCAAACTAAACTGTCTACTAATAGAGTTACACTTATGTTAATGCACCAGGTCTTATTTACACTACCACTGATACAATACTTACTAAAGATTATCTTAGATCTAAAGGATCACCTACCCTAAATTGTTTATTATTTTAATCATTCAGAGTATGTACCACATAAAAGTTTCATGGTCTAACCATTTCATTGATAAAATATCTCTTGAATGGCTTTACCTTCATGAGTGATAAATTCTCAAATTAAGGATATTATTCCAGATGATGCATTCCTCAAAAGTATAGTTGCCAATTTATTTTGTAAGTTTTTATCCTTCTTAGATGGCTATGGCAAGACCATAAAGGTTAACATTATAACCTAAGACTCATTAAGGTTGAATCTACAATTTCTTTAAAGTTTACCAATAGTATACTCTATAATTATAATATAAATATTGGTGAAATTCTTGTAAGACTAAAGTTCTTACTTAATCATGTGTATTGTATTTCCCTCCTAAAATCATGTTACAACTTAATTCTATTAATACGGTAAGGTATTAATGACAATTATCCATTTACCTGGATGATCATGTCCTATTCGCGTCCATGACCAATTTAAGTTCATAGTCTTATTCTCAATATGACTATTACATCCTCACCTTGGTATTTCAAGATTATATACAAATAAAATGTTATTGTACTTACTACTTTAAAATATTATCCCTTACAAACAAAAGTTTATTAAATGCCAATTCATATTATAAGATTCTTGATTATAAAACGGGCTGTAACACGATGAACATGGAGTTATCGTCGATTGCATTGCATGGGATTATCATATAATATATATAACAATAGTTTAAACATTAAGTAATGATTTGAAATGATAAAAAGGTTCCAAGGTATAGTTTTTACATGTTAACAAATTATTGTTATTATTTTTCCATAATAGGATGACTTTCGCAGGGTTCAAAGTATAACTTTCAGGACAGCCAAAAGATTGATTATCCAGGGTTTTGCGTGACTTGTTCATCCAACTATGGAAAAATTACCCACTGTAAAAGAATATTTAACAGGGTGACGTGGCTTTGTATGAACCAAGCATTGAGAGATATATATGTGACCTCTCCAAAACCTAGCTTATTATTTTTCCTCTCCTGCGGGTTCTCGTCCATCCTCTATGCAGAAACCCCACCGCTCCGTCGCCTATGTAATGCCATGATTGTCCATGGCTTCTCCCTGGATATTTTTCCTCACTGCACCAACGTGAAGGAAGTTTTCATGGTTCTTCTACTCATCTGTGTTACTCATTCTCTTGTTTGTAGTCACTGCCTCCACTGTTTAACTCAAACCCTCGGCGGTGTCAGCCCTTACGATCCTCCTTCAGTTTAAGGTTTGAGGGTTTCCTACTATCAGCATTTTTGAGAGTGTTGTAACGCCATTTCTTTACCATTAAATAGCAGGCTCCTTGCTCGAACTAGTCGCTGCATCACTGTTCGTGACTTCCCATTGCTAAGGTAAAAGAATAATCGTTTTCCTTTTATTTATAATGTTACATTATTATAATACATTTCTTTGTTGATAAATAATAAAAGCCGGTCGATACTAGTTTTGCAGACACGGCCTTCTCCTCCACTCTGTCTGCACATGGAGTACGGGTTGCGGCGATAAGGGCCATGGTAAGCCCTAGATTCTCCATGGCTCATCCACCTTGTGTAAACCCTTATGGTCAATGAGGGTTCAATCGTTGCGGCCTGATAAAACCTCATGGATTTCCATTGTTTTTAATGTTGTTCGTTGTTAACACCATTCATTGAGACCCTAGCTTAATTGCAGGGCTTCTCCGGCTTCGGCCGTGAATGTAAAATTTTGTTTTAACATTACTGTGTTTATATATAATAAAAAAAACAGGCTGTAAGCCTTCGTGTGTAAATTTCTTAGCACAGCCGTGGGTGAATATTACAGGGCTGGGTTTTACAGTCATTATGGTTGTATATGTAAATGATTAGGGTTTCTACCCTAAGTTAATATATAAGAAGTAATTATTGCAATTTCTTTTCTGCAATCCTTCCTTATTTGTATTACTGAGGTTTCAAATGTTTTCTTATTGTAAAGTTAACATTTCTACTGTGGATAAAAATTATGTTAATTCCTCCGTTTGTTGATTTTACTTGCATGAGTAGAATTTTATAGGGTTTAACCCTATTGGACAGAGAAGAAAAATAACTCCGTTCTTCTTCTTTTAATTTACTGTTAAGTTAAAAAGTACTTCCGCAATATTAGGTTTAGTATGTAATTAAGCTCGATAAGGAGCATCCTATACTTCTTTTGTTTATTTTCTGAACATAAAGCATTCGATTTGTTTACTATTAAAATATTTTAGGGTTTTTGAACCTGGTTATAATTTTAATTTCAATTTAAAAAGAATTTGTAAATATTAATATATGATCTATACTCTTTGTAAATTTAGGGCTTCTATGTATTTATTTTTGCAATAAAAAAAATGCTGTCAGTATTCTTATAGTTCAGAGAGTATATTTTAGTTCTGACTATACTTAAATTAATAGGAACCCCACTTCATATTAACAGTAATAATAATATTCTTATCATATGTAAAATTAAAAGTATATTATTACTCATATAATATCTTAATTATCCGTCTAAGGTTTATTAAAGCTTTTATGTTAATATTTTTAGTTTATCTTAAAGCATAAGTATTGACATTTGTTCATCTCCTAAATAAAAATATTATCATCTCTGGAACTTGTTCGAGCTCAGTTCCACATAAAAGAAAGAGGATAATAAAATGAATATATCTCAAAACATTAATACAATCTAGACCAGATTGATTTGTCAGTAGTATCTAATCATTATAAAACTACTCCTAAATTCAGTTTATTATTAGATATACAGTAGAAATTATTCTGATTTGGAAGAAAGGAACTGTATAGTAAAACAGGAAATAAATCTAGTCTAAAACCTACTATTTACTCTTTACAATATAAAATTACTGAAAGCAAGACACAATACAAAGAATATAGTTTTTAACTAAGACTCCTACAACTGTCAAAGAAATATCTTTTCTGAAATATAGATAAAGAAACTACTACTCTGCAATCTCATCATGTTATTCTGATTTAATTTACCCCGGTGCTAGAGTACGGTCTGGTAAAGCCCAGATGTGGAAAAACACTGTGGGTCTTTATTTTTCATCAACAATTTCTATTTTTTCTATCTAAGAACATTTGCATTACTAAACCAGTAAAGCCATTTTTATCATAACTACAATATAACATTCAACCATTTACTGTTACTAAAACATAAACAGTCAAGTGTTAGAACCTGTTTAAGCTATGGACAACAACAGCAATGGGAGGCCGTTCCTCCCTACCAACTCCTGGAGAGCGCTCAAACAGTGACTCCTCAGGACCCCCGAGCTTGCTCTGGTCTCCCTGGATGGAACTAGGTGTAGCAATAGTCAGATACCAGTCCTCAAACTCAGCATTAATCCAGAACTATCAGTCAATTCTTCCAGCTAACAAGCTGTAATAACCAATTTACTGCAGCAATCCTCTCAGAACAACTTCCTTACTATTTTTCCCTTTTCCCTCAATGAATTTCCTAAATATCATTCACCTGAATGAATTCTCTCTGGAAAAAATCTGAGCAGCCTCAGCTCTCTTCATTGGGTAATTTTAAAAGATTTGCCTAGGTCTTTTTGGGTTAGTTGTCATTTAATGAGCCACCTACTTTGATCCCACTTTCTTGGGGAATCATGACCCCAAATATAGGGAAGTTGCCACCTGCAACTTAAAAAGTGTTTGAGGATGCTTCCACTTGTCTTTTTCCCTCCACCTAGTTCCATCCACCAGTTTGACCAGTAACCTCTTTTTAACAGCTCTCCCATGCTGTTGTCTCCACAATTTATTTATTAATAATAAAATATTTTGAATTACATTCCACTTTTGTTGACTCTGCTGAGTCATCAGTTCCTACTTAGCATTAAATTTAACATAATGTCTCAGGAATATAATTAAAACAATTTACATTATTTTACAAAATTGGGGTATGTGACATACACACCCCCTTAAAATGTAACATCGTCCTCGATGTTACTTATTCTTCATCCTCTGCAACCTCCTAGAACAGATTCAGGTATGCCTCCCGCATATTACTTTCCAGTTCCCAGGTAGCTTCTTCAGGACTAAGGTGCTTCCATTGCACCTTCAACTGTCCAATTGTGCAGTTCCGCAGAGTAATTTCCCTCCTCCCGAGGATACAATCCGGTTCCACCAGAACTTCTCCTTTTGGTTCCACCTGTACAACATTCCAATCAATTACATGAGTAGCATCATGAACATACTTTTTCAGAACAGAAATATGAAAAACATTATGCACTTTCAAGTTAGGTGGTAATGCTAGCTGATATGCAACTTGACCAATTCTGGATAAAATTTCAAACGGACCACAGTAACGTGGTGCTATTTTTGCACAACTCCCCAGTCTTAGGGAGCTCTTCTTTGGTCTTACCTTTATAAACACATGCTCACCCACCTAGAACTCTTTGGGAGTTCTTTTTAAATCTGCTTGGCTCTTTTACTGATTTTGTGCTACCTTCAAATTTTCCTGCACTTGTTTCACAATCTATTCCATTTCCTTCAATAATTCAGGTCCTAACACTAATCTATCTACTGGATTATTCCAGGAGATAGGAGTGTTTCATTTACGCCCATACAGAATTTCAAAAGGACTGAACTTAGATAATGACTGATAGTTGTTATTGTATGCAAACTCTACCAAATGCAAGTAGGCTTCCCACTTACGTGGTTGATCCTTAACATACATTCTTAACAGATCCTCCAGCACCTGATTCACTCTTTCAGTCTGTCCGTTCGTCTGGGGATGGAAAGAGGTGCTGAAATTCAGTGTTGTATTCAATCCCTTAAACAAGGATTTCCAAAAATTCCCTGTGAATTTAGGATCCATGTCTGAAATAATAACCTTCGGTACACCATGTAGCCGAAAAATCTGCTTTAGAAATATGTCAGCTATGTTTGCAGCCTTGTAAGTGGTTTTAACAGGAATAAAATGTGCTGCTTTACTCAATTTATCTACCACCACCATAATTGAATCATTCTGATTTTGATTTCTGGGCAATCCAATAATAAAATCTAAGCTGATTATCTCCCACTTCCAACTAGGAATAGGCAAGGGTTGCAATAAACCAGCTGGATGTTGGTGTTCTGTTTTCACTTGTTGACAGTCCAAACATCTAGCTATATACTCAGCTACTTCGGATTTCATATTAGGCCAGAAATATTCTTTTCTTAACATGGTGACAGTCTTTTGGTAGCCTGGATGCCCTAAGTAAGGTGTTTTATGAACTTCATCCAGAATCAACAATTTAATTTTAGGCACATTAGGTACATACAGCTTATCCTTAAACAATAAAAATCCATCTTTATTTAGACTATAACCCTTTATAAATCTTTCTGTAGGTTCTTCTTTAGCTATAACTTGTAATTTTTTATAAATTTCATCATGTTTTATTCCTTCTGTCAGTTGTTCATTTAAATCAGAAGCATAAGTGTTGATTGTTGCTGCAAAGTTCAGCTTTGCATTTCTGCTCAAAGCATCAGCCACCTTATTTTCTTTTCCTTTTATGTGTTGAATTTCGAAATCGTATTCACTCAAGAAGGCTAACCACCTTGCTTGTCTTGCATTTAAATTGGGCTGATCTAAAAGGTATTTCAAACCTTTATTATCAGTCATTAAAATAAACTTTCTGCCTATTAAGTGGTGTCGCCACATTTTTAAGGCATGAATTACAGCAGCAAGTTCTAAATCATAAGTTGCATAATTCTTTTCATGGATTTTTAATTTTTTGGACTCATAGGCAATGACATGCCCTTCTTGAGTCAGCACACTGCCTAAGCCATCATTACAAGCATCGGTGCACACCACAAAATCCTTATTAGGATCTGCTATTCTTAGAATAAGCGCGGTTGTTAATAAAGTTTTTAATTTCTTAAAGCTTTCTTCACACTTTAAGTTCTAATCGAATTTCTTGCCTTTATTTTGCAAGGAAGTAATTGGATTAGCTATTCTTGAAAATCCTTCTATGAACCTCCGGTACTAACCGGTAATTCCCATGAAGGACCTAACATCTGTTACGTCCTTTGGAACTGGCCAATCTTCGATTACTTGAATCTTTTCAGGATCCACTGAAATCCCTTCCTTAGTCACTACATGACCTAAGTACTGGATTTCATCCTTAAAGAAATCACACTTACTGAACTTCGCAAAGAGCTGTTGCTCTCGAAGCTCTTGTAAAACTATCCGTAAGTGTTCCTTATGTTTCGCTTCATTTTTAGAATAAATTAAGATGTCATCGATAAATACGACAACAAATTTATCTAAGTATTTATGCATTATATTATTCATTAGACACATAAAGACAGCTGGGGCATTAGTAATCCCAAATGGCATTACGACAAATTCGTAATGTCCATTCCTTGTTCTAAAGGCTGTCTTGAAAATGTCCTCATCTTTAATTCTCACCTGATGATATCCTGATCTCAAGTCTATCTTTGAGAACACCGTAGCTCCACGTAGCTGATCAAACAGATCATCTATACGGGGCAACGGATATCTGTTTTTAATAGTCATTTTATTTAGTTGACGGTAATCTATGCATAGTCGCATAATTCCGTCTTTCTTTTTAACAAAGATTATTGGTGCTCCCAAGGGGACACACTGGGTCGAATATAATTCTTATCTATTAACTCTTTTAACTATGATTTTAGTTCATTAAGTTCTAAAATATTCATACGATACGGAGCTTTCGAGCTAGGTACAGCACCTGGTACCATCTCAATAGTGAAATCCAGTTCTCTCTTAGGAGGTAATCCTGGAATTTCCTCCAGAAAAACATCAGTAAATTCGTTTAAAACAGGAATATCCTCTATTTTTATTTTATCTTTTTCAGATTTACTTGCCTCATCTGTAATAGTTACAGCATAGGCTTTGCACCTTTTCCTGACTGCTCTTTTAAGTTGTAAGGTAGAAATCTGCCTGACTACAGTTTTCCTAGGAATACCCTTAACTGTTACTGGCTGTTCATTATTATTTACGCACGTAAAGGTTTTATCAAAAAAGTTTAAAAATGCCTTGTGTTGCTCTAACCAATCCATACCAATCAGTACATCATACGAGCCAAGTGGCAAAACATTTAACTTAATAGTAGTTTTAAAATCATTCATAACTAAAGCACATTCTTTCACATAGCAGGTCACTTTCCTTATTGCCCCAGTGGCTAATTGAACTAAACAGGAGCTATCAAACCTTTCAGTAGTCAATTTACACTTTTCTACTATCTGAGGTGAAATATAACTAAGACTAGCTTCTGGATCTATTAAAATAGTTATAGGGGTTTGGTTAACCATACCTTCTACCTCCACCATAGAATTCTGATAATCATCTTGGCGGTTCTCCAACGCTGCATTGATTCGGGGCATAGTCCTTGCAAATTCTCCAACAGTCATTTCATCCTGCATAGTATGAATATTGCTGTTTGGATTTTTCCAATTTGGGCAAACCGAAGCATAGTGCGGTCCATTGCACTCCCAGCACTTAACAGGCTCCTTCCATTCGAAATTCTTAGTGAAATTTTTATGATGGTTTGAAGCTTCCTTGCCCTTGAAGTTATTGGAATTATTAGAATTATTAGAAGCACTATTTCTGTTTCCCTGGAAGTTCTTACCGTTAGAATGATTTCTGTTCTTGTTATTTTTGAAATTCTTCTGGGGTACAAACTTCTTTTTCTTGAACTCAGGCTGATTACTGTTCTTTTTAGCCTTCTAGTTGGCTATACCTTCTTTCTTTTTGTTCTGTTCAAAACAGAAATTTGCCTTCCTCATGGCTTCTTCCAGAGTCTTCGGGTTATCATACTCGATTCTGTCCTTGATATGATATGGAAAACAGCTGAGAAACCACTAAACTTTAGGTTTCTCATCCACTAAATAAGGTACATACCTCAACAGACTTAAGAATTTACTGTTTAAATCCTTCATAGTCATGGATCCTAACTTTAACTCGTAAAATTCTTTAGCCCTTTCTTCATAGTATTGTTCGGACAGAAATTTCTTCTTGAAGTACCTTTTAAAGGTACTCCAATTGACCTCTTTTTCCTTGATACCCTTAACTCTTTTCAGATCCTGCCACCATATATCTGCTTTTCTAGAGAGATTATAGATGGCCATTCTTGCCTTCATCTGATTTGAATAGTTGTATATCTGAAAATATTTTCTCATCCCGGATAACCAGGACTCTGCTTCTTCCCCTTTTTCAATTTCTCCATTGAAAGTTGGGGGCTTTATTTTTTTGAACTCCCCAGAAATCTCTTCATATGGACTGTACTTTTTCTTTCTTTTATACAACTCAACCTCACTACTGTCACTGGTAGTGTAATAGCTTTGTTGTTCCCTGAATCCTTCAGATGATGAACTGCTTTCAGCTTTAGCTAGTTTCATCTTTTTAGATCCTTTCTGATGGCTAGCTTCCTCAGATTCAGATCTTTTGCTCCTCCCTTCAGTCTAAAATTTTTCCATCAAAATTTGGTTTAACACCTCCTGAGTCTTTAAAATTCTCTCATTATCCTTCTTGACTGATTCCATTTCAATCTTTAAATCCTTTATAGTATGCATTAGCTCTAAAGAGTGAGCAGTTACCTCTTCTAACATAGGTTCTCTAGACATCTGTCTTGTCTCGGTGTTGGGAGACTCCTCCTCAGCATATTCTCCTAGCTTCTCCATACTTTCCTGTTAGATTCAGAAAAAAAAAATTATGCTTTTTACATAAAACAAAAATATAGGTTAGTACATTATTTTTATTGTTCTGTGGAAACTAGTTGGGCCACATTAAGGCCTATTATTTTAACCATGCTCTGATACCACATGTCAAAACCCCAAATTTCCCGAAAAATTCAAAATTTTTAATTTACATGATATTAACATTAAATGCAGTTAACTAAACATCTAATTAGTTAAAGATTAACAACTTTTGATTAAAATACATCTGTTATTTGCATAGAGTGATAAAACAGTCCTTTCAGTTTACTGACTCGTTTCTTTTTGCATACATAAGGTGGGGCTGTCATGAAAAAAAAACTGGGCTTACTTAGCTTTCGAGCTAATGCAGAAAGTTTCTTCTTTACTTACAGGTTACAGGTAAAGAGATTTGGCTGCTGCAATAAAAATTCTAAAGTCTTTATGTACAAGTTTGTTTGCAAAACAAAGTTCAGAAAAAAATATTAGTAGCTAAGCAAATATTAATGCTTACTGAGGTAAATTCATTATCTGATCTTCATTCTAGCAAAGGTAGATTTATAGTTCTTACGATCACTGAACTGTTTGATATCTATCATGGTTATCCATGTTAAAGATATTTATATAAGATAGTTTACGAGATTCAAAAATTTATGTTTCAGAAAACACAATCACTCTTTTCTTTGTGAAATGTTTAAACAAGGGTTTACATTTTTACTGCTACCAAACTAAACTGTCTACTGATAGAGTTACACTTATGTTAATGCACCAGGTCTTATTTACACTACCACTGATACAATACTTACTAAAGCTTATCTTAGATCTAAAGGATCACCTATTTTAAACTGTTTATTACTTTAATCATTTAGAGTATGTACCACATAAAAGTTTCATGGTCTAACCATTTCATTGATAAACTATCTCTTGAATGGCTTTACCTTCATGAGTGATAAATTCTCAAATTAAGGATATTATTCCAGATGATGCATTCCTCAAAAGTATAGTTGCCAATTTCTTTTGTAAGTGTTTATCCTTCTTAGATGGCTATGGAAAGACCATAAAGGTTAACATTATAACCTAAGATTCAATAAGGTTGAATCTACAATTTCTTTAAAGTATACCAATAGTATACTCTATAATTATAATTTAAATATTGGTGAAATTCTTGTAAGACTAAAGTTCTTACTTAATCATGTGTATTATATTTCCCTCCTAAAATCATGTTACAACTTAATTCTATTAAGACTGTAAGGTATCAATGACAATTATCCATTTACCTGGATGATCATGTCCTATTCGCGTCCATGACCAATTTAAGTTCATAGTCTTATTCTCAATAAGACTATTACATCCTCACCTTGGTATTTCAAGATTATATACAATAAAATGTTATTGTACTTACTACTTTAAAATATTATCCCTTAAAAACAAAAGTTTATTAAATACCAATTCATATTATAAGATTCTTGATTATAAAATAGGCTGTAACACGATGAACATGGAGTTATCGTCGATTGCATTGCATGGGATTATCATATAATATATATAACAATAGTTTAAACATTAAGTAATGATTTGCAATGATAAAAAGGTTCCAAGGTATAGTTTTTACTTGTTAACAAATTATTGTTATTATTTTTCCATAATAGGCTAACTTTCGCAGGGTTCAAAGTATAATTTTCAGGACAGCCAAAAGATTGATTATCCAAGGTTTCGCATGACTTGTTCATCCAACTATGGAAAACTTACCCACTGCAAAAGAATATTTAACAGGGCGACGTGGCTTTGTATGAACCAAGCATCAAGAGATATATATGCGACCTCTCCAAAACCTAGCTTATTATTTTTCCTCGCCTTCGGGCTCTCGTCCATCCTCTGTGCAGAAACCCCACCACTCTGTCGCCTGTGTAATGCCACGATTGTCCATGGATTCTCCCTGGATATTTTGCCTCACTACACCAACGTGAAGGCAGTTTTCATGGTTCTTCTACTAATCTGTGTTACTCATTCTCTTGTTTGTAGTCGCTGCCTCCACTGTTTAACTCAAACCCTCAGCGGTGTTAGCCCTTACCACCCTCCTTCAGTTTAAGGTTCGAGGGTTTCCTACTATCCGTGTTTTTTAGAGTGTTGTAATGCCATTTCTTTACCATTAAATAGCAAGCTTCTTGCTCGAAATGGTCGCTGCATCACTGTTCATGACTTTCCATTGCTAAGGTAAAAGAATAATTGTTTTCCTTTTATTTATAATGTTACATTCTTATAATACATTTCTTTGTTGATAAATAATAACAGCCGGTCAATACTGGTTTTGCAGACACAGCCTTCTCCTCCACTCTGTCTGCACATGGAGTACGGGTTGCGGCGATAAGGGCCACGGTAAACCCTGGCTTCTCCATGGCTCATCCACCTTGTGTAAACCCTTATGGTGAATGAGGGTTCGGTCGTTGCGGCCTGATAAACCCTCATGGCTTTCGGTTGTTTTTAATTTTGTTCGTTGTTAACACCATTCGTTGAGACCCTAGCTTAATTGCAGGGCTTCTCCGGCTTCGGCCGTGAGTGTAAAATTTTGTTTTAACATTACTGTGTTTATATATAAAAAAAAAACAGGCTGTAAGCCTTCGTGTGTAAATTTCTTAGCACGGTCGTGGGTGAATATTACAGGGATGGGTTTTACAGTCATTATGGTTGTATATGTAAATGATTAGGGTTTTTACCCTAAGTTAATATATAAGAAGTAATTATTGCAATTTCTTTTCTGCAATCCTTCCTTATTTGTATTACTGAGGTTTCGAATGTTTTCTTATGGTAAAGTTAACATTTCTACCGTGAATAAAAATTATGTTAATTCCTCCGTTTGTTGATTTTACTGGCATGAGTAGAATTTTATAGGGTTTAACCCTATTGGACAAAGAAGAAAAATAACTCTGTTCTTCTTCTTTTAATTTACTGTTAAGTTAAAAAGTACTTCCGCAATATTAGGTTTAGTATGTAATTAAGCTCGATAAGGAGCATCCTATACTTCTTTTGTTTATTTTCTGAACATAAAGCATTCGATTTGTTTACTATTAAAATATTTTAGGGTTTCTGAACCTGGTTATAATTTTACTTTCAAGCTTTACTTATAGTTCAGACAGTATATTATCCGTCTAAGGTTTATTAAAGCTTTTATGTTAATATTTTTAGTTTATCTTAAAGCATAAGTATTGACATTTGTTCATCTCCTAAATAAAAAGATTATCATCTCTGGAACTTGTTCGAGCTCAGTTCCACATAAAAGAAAGAGGATAATAAAATGAATATATCTCAAAACATTAATACAATCTAGACCAGATTGATTTGTCAGTAGTATCTAATCATTATAAAACTACTCCTAAATTCAGTTTATTATTAGATATACAGTAGAAATTATTCTGATTTGGAAGAAAGGAACTGTATAGTAAAACAGGAAATAAATCTAGTCTAAAACCTAATATTTACTCTTTACAATATAAAATTACTGAAAGCAAGACACAATACAAAGAATATAGTTTTTAACTAAGACTCCTACAACTGTCAAAGAAATATCTTTTCTGAAAGACAGATAAAGAAACTACTACTCTGCAATCTCATCATGTTATTCTGATTTAATTTACCCCGGTGCTGGAGTACGGTATGGTAAAACCCAGATGTTGAAAAACACTGTGGGTCTTTATTTTTCATCAATAGTTTCTATTATTGCTATCTAAGAACATTTACATTACTAAACCAGTAAAGCCCTTTTTATCATAACTACAATATAACATTCAACCATTTACTATTACGAAAACATAAACAATCAAGTGTTAGAACTTGTTTAAGCTGTGGACAACAACAACAATGGGAGGTCGTTCCTCCCTACCAACTCCTGGAGAGCGCTCAAACAACGACTCCTCAGGACCCCCGAGCTTGCTCTGGTCTCCCTGGCTAGAACTAGGTGCAACAATAGTCAGATACCAGTCCTCAAACTCAGTATTAATCCAGAACTATCAGTCAGTTCTTCCAGCTAACAAGCTGTAATAACCAAGTTACTGCAGCAATCCTCTCAGAACAACTTCCTTACTGTTTTTCCCTTTTCCCTCAATGAATTTCCTAAATATCATTCACCTGAATGAATTCTCTCTGGAAAAAATCTGAGCAGCCTCAACTCTCTTCATTGGGTACTTTTAAAAGATTTGCCTAGGTCTTTTTGGGTTAGTTGTCATTTAATGAGCCACCTGCTCTAATCCCACTTTCTTGGGGAATCATGACCTCAAATATAGGTAAGTTGCCACCTGTAACTTAGGAAGTGTTTGAGGATTCTGCCACTTGTCTTTTGCCCTCCACCTAGTTCCATCCACCAGTTTGACCAGTAACCTCTTTTTAACAGCTCTCCCATGCTGTTGTCTCCACAATTTATTTATTAATAATAAAATATTTTGAATTACATTCCACTTTTGTTGACTCTGCTGAGTCATCAGTTCCTACTTAGCATTAAATTTAACATAATGTCTCAGGAATATAATTAAAACAATTTACATTATTTTACAAAATTGGGGTATGTGACAAGACCCAACATTCATGTATCCACTACCACCCTGTGAGAATGAACATTGGTGTTAAGACCAGGCGAAGGGAGTGAAAATCCTCCACAAATGGAGTAGAGGGTGGAATATGACCAATACTAAATCTATGAATAAGTTAAGGGGTTGTGGTTCCCCTCAGTCCAACACTAGGGTTCGTACTAGGATCTAGAGTGGGTGACAGGATACTAGTAGTGATATCAGGTATGTTGAACATAAAAGCACTCGAGCTCAAGAGAACATAAATATACTCAAGTAATCATGATCCCTAAAGACAACTAGCATACAAAGAGCACGCTCCTAATAAAATCAAAGCCAAAATGCAATCAAGCCAATGGGAGGATAAGTGAGCTCTCGAATGTAGCAAGTATGTCTTGCCTAAGAGAGGCATGAAACTCCCATACACTACAAGCAGAGGTGTGTAACCAATTATAGTGGTCCTCAAATTCAACATGTAAAGCAACTGTGCTGTCTAACCTCTACCTCACTAGGACACTCACAGAATAACCTTTGCAAGTACCCCCTACGATACCTAGGCAAGGAAACTAAAGTCACCCCAATATAACCGATGCTCACGTAGATATTCGCAGGCAGGATCCACTGTATGGGCAGGGTAGCAAAGACCGAAGCTCAAAAGCACTAAAGGTACATCAAAATCCCCCATATACGAATAATATCCTGGAAATATATCTGGCGCTACAAAGAGAGTGGCAAGGGTCTATCCCCACCACAAACATGTATGTTGCCTCATTCTTAACTCCTGTGTAAGAGGATCCTCTTGAGAACTACATTTATATCATGGATTTCACTCTCTCACCTAGACAGACACCTACTTGTTTTGTTTAGTAGTCTTGGAGAAATTTACTCACAAAGCCTAATCCAAGACTCTAAAACCTAAGCTTGTTGATGTACCCTATCAAATAAAAATGTGTAATTCATTTATTAATTAAGTGTTGATTTTAGGGGTTGTGATTATTCAAAGGAAATGACTGTGCAACCAATGATGTTATGACTTAGTAGTGAAAGTAAATATGCACACCTAACAAACAATGTCAAGCTCAATTTGTCTTTAAATATGAAGAAAGGGGTATGCCACTAAATGAAATGCATAAAATTTCCTTCAATGTCAATTCAATCCTTCCTATATAAAATCCTAAACACAACTCTCATCCAAGAAATCCAAAGCAGGTACCTCCTTAAATCCATATGTAAGATGCAAGTAAGAATGCAACTATATAATTATTTTGTATTTTCAATATAAAATAATGAAAATGCAATAAAATTCATTAAAATTCTCAGTCTCTGCAGCAAGAATCAAACACAAGCCAAGAAAGGCACCAAGACAAAAAGACTAATGCACTAATGGAAAAAAAAGGAGATAAATGGCTAGAACTACTTTCAAAGAAAAATCAATGAAAAAGGGGTCTCTGGTTGCAAAAGAAGCAGTGAACAGACAACATCAGTACCTAGGAATACCAAGCCACACTCACGAACCACTCAACAACTTCCCACATCAAACTCAACCAAAAAGGAGGATGTACGTGACTTTTAAGACAAAACCGACGTATGTACACGACGTTTAGGCCAAAACTGACGTATGTACGCTACTTTTAGGCCAAAACCTGTGTATGTACATGGCGTTTTGGCCAAAACCAGCATATGTACATGACATTTAGGACAAAACCAACATATATAGAGAATAAAGTGGTAAAAAGCAGGCCAATGGTCAAACCACTCTAGGGCAGTGTCAATGGATGAACATACACATTGTGCACCCAATCACCAAAGAAAAAAAAGGAACCTCCCCAGTGGAGTCGCCAATTCTATTATGGAGAGAAACTTCCTATGGCTTGGGGTAGACAACAACAGATTGGATGACACCAGAAATCAATCCATTCCAATATGCAAGAGAAATAAATGCATCTAACACTAAGGAATATGAAGCGTACCTTATTCCAGATGGTTGATGTAGATCCTTGTTGAGCTTTTCCAACATGCTTGTATCCACAATTCACTCTCAACAACAGCAAACAAGAAAAACATGCTATATATCAAAGTGTTAGTGCTACTCTTGCATATATAAACCATCATGTATAGGAAAATATAACTACATTCATGGACAAAATAGTCATAGTTATGCACATGTATTGGACAAAAAATGGATATTTATATTAATAATAAACATAGATAAAACAATGACAAAATTTATCGACACCTCGTCGAACCGGGGAAATAGATTCCTCCACTTGGGCCTCCACCACTTCAGTACTCCATCTTAATGGAAATATTACAAGGAAATGGAAATCTTACAAGGCAATGGCAAGCTTCGAAAGAGAATAAATGTGTGCTCTAAAGGGACAAAGGGATGCAGACTCAAGCATAAACAAGTGAGGAAACAGTGAACTATAGTTTCCTTGCTCTCCAAAATTCTCCTCCTTTAATGCATCTAAGAGGTTCAATATATAGCCCTCCAATGGACATTGGAGGGTCAAGTCAGAGCATTTCCAGGCATATGGAAGGCCAAAAGTCAATTTATTTAGGACTCAATCAGTAAAACTCCAAATATTTTTGTTTTTATGCACATTTCCCGATTGACGCGGGTATTGGCTCAAACTCTGCGTGTACACGTGGGTATTGGATTAAAAGTCGCGTATACAAATAAACATGTGCTTTTTAGGGAATTTCTTGGGACATCAAAGTATAATTTGAGTAAGGGGTGTTCAAGGAGTTTGCATAGGGACATGTGAGGCCATAAAAGTGTGATCTACCAAGTGTGGTAAAATCATCTATAACATTGATGATACCAATCTATATCGTGCACTTCTGGGGATCAACTGGGAAATTGATAACCAAACTATTATCACCTTTAAAAAGAGGATTTTAATGTTTGAATACTCATATCTACAGGTGGTCGCACCCATTGATCCACAGGAAGTTCATAGATGCGTTGAGCAAGTAAATAATGAAGGATAAGGAGGATATTTGGACAATATTTATAACTTCACGTCTCCAATGGAAAATTATGTAAATCCAATGGCTGATTGAAAGCTTAGTTGGTGAAGCATTAGCTCCTGCACATCAGATTCTGGAGAAGCCTTGGAAAATTGGTAGAACCGAACGCATGAAGTATCAATGAGAAGATGCACAAGAATTACACAACCTGTGGGATGGGTAGGTATCGAGGTAAGTGATATAGCCACATATGAAGGTTTACCTAACCTGACATCTTGTTCACATAATTTGAAGAAAGAGTTACAGAACCTCAGCGGTTGTCGGGTCTAGATTTTGCATTGAAGGCTACAACTGCCAGATGGTGGTCACACATAAACAACCTATATTAGAATGGATGCAATGACGAAGATTAATTGAGATATGATTTGGAGAAAAGATCGGCGATAGTGGTAAAAAGTACATAGGATTGACTAATCCTGTCGAGCACATTGAATATTGACATGCGACATGGGATGCATTCCCGCAATAGGAATGGGTCCATCGGTTTGTACATACATCGGACATGATACCAAGAAAATGGTACACGTCGGTTGAGATGCGATGTGGAACAGTTGAATGGGAAGAATTAGCTGCCAATTTTACACGAATGTTTGAGTTTTCTGATGACTATCCATCGATTGATGCTTCCCTACAAGTAGCCAAGAGTTTTTTTTTTAATATATCCCTATGTCGATGACAAGTTTTAATCAGAGCAGCGCGATAGTCCAAAACTGGATGGAGTGCTATAATGTGAATGGTGAACATGATGATGATGACCCGCACGACGTAAACATCCCAGAGTATGAATGTACTTGTGTGGTGGAAGGATTTGGTATTTCAAGTGACCAATTTCTGAATATATTGAAAGTCAAGAAAGTGAATATTGGCTCCCCAGAGAATCCAAAGTTTGCCAATATTGGAGATTATTGGGACGATGAGATTGTGGGAAAGATTATAGACTTACTACATGAGTTTTAGGATCTGTTTCTCATGAAAATTTTAGAGATGAAAAGAATTATCAAAGATGTTGGAGAGATGAAGATTCCATTAAATCTCGACACAGATCATGTTAAGCAATGCCTGTATCAACTCAATCCACAATATAAAGATAAAATTAAAGGAGAGTTAGATCGAATGATGGATGCAGTTATCATAGAACCAGTCAAAGAATCTGAGTGGATTATCCCAATGGTAGTACAAGATAATATGATTGGCAAACAAGTATGTATTTGCATTGAATTAAGAAAGTTAAATGGTGCATTCTTGCATGACCCATTTTTGACACCATTTATAGATGAGGTACTAGAGAGTGTCTGTGTTGGGCACATGGGCAGACCCAGGTTAACGCTTTATACGTCGCACCAACAAAAGACCCACTGTGTTGGCCCTTTCGGCAACAACCTGCGCGCAGGTTGTAGTCTCACCCGAAACAGCAATGGGGGGGCCGCAGAATCAGGTTTCTGCATGCAGAGAGGGGTATTACTGTACCTTAGCCTTTCTAAATAATTACTAATCAACTTCTTGTTAACTTATTA
>LPNX010142930.1:3084-15566 GCA_001517045.1 Pseudotsuga menziesii | reverse complement strand
CTGGATTTAAACCATGGGCTTATTACAAAAAGAGAGGGTTTTGACTTACCCTGACACCCCTAAGACTATTTTGACCCAAAGCTCCGCTTACAAATTAACCACGGAGTTACCCCCTATGGAGTATGCGCCCCAACAGGCCCCTAAGACTCACTAGTGGCCCGTCCCGGGACACTCGGCGTCTTCGCTGGTGGCCGAATATTCTGCGCGAGGGTCTGGAAACGACTGGTGAGATTATGCAGTATTTCATCAGTGGCTTGCTCCTTTTCCACCATCTCCTGTAGTACTAAAGAAGATTCTGTATCAGCCTTTTCCTGTGCAAAATTGTCATATGTCTTCAAAATTTTGAGCTGGCTTTCCGCAGCATTGGTCAACTCTAAGGCTTCATCTACCAGGGGCTGTAGCGCACTTTCCAACATTGTCACCTTCATCCTGCAGGACTCGATCTCCTGCTGAAGTTCCTTGCTGCGTTTTACTCTAGCCATCTTCTGCATAGGTGGCAGCGTCTTGATCTCTATTCGGACTGCATCGAGCTCGTCCTGGCGCATCTTGATGGTTTCCTGAATTTTCCCTACATCGGGATGATCCTGTAAATTTGCCCAGGCTTCTATGCTGTCTTCCAGTAGTTTTGCGACACTAGCCATGTTGTCTGATATTTTTGTTGCTGAAGCCTTGATATCCTGTTGGCGCTGTTCTCGTTCCTTTGGAGGAGTCTCAGGAGGAATGCGTAGTTGTAGTTCTGCAATCTGTTGCTGATATTCTATCTTCATCTGTTCTAATTCACTGTGGGACTGCTGGGCATAGTTTTTCATCTTAGCAATCTTCTGCTTTGGTTCCTCTGTTTCCTGTATGTTGGAGCCAGACAGACTCTGACATGCCTCATCCAATGCTTGCAGTAGCGTAGTTGTTGTCTGCTCGGCCTCTTTCTTCTGTTGCTCGATCTCTTGTAGGCGCGCAGCGGAAGTTTTGTTCTGATTGATGGATTCCTCCAGTTGGACCTGTGACACTTGAGCTCGGGTATGGATCTCCTTTGTAATCGTGAGCTGTCGGAGGTGCAACTCTGACATAGGTATCTTTGTATAATCAAGCTCTGCACTTATATTTGTCGGGGGTCGAGGATCGATGGCAGGCTGCATCAGCGTTGCACTGGAAACCTGTCCCTGGGGGTCCCTAAGGGGCCATTGCGTACCGTCCTGCTGTGGGGGTGCCATAGTGCTGCTTGCCGCAGTACTGGGTGCTGGTTTTTCAATTAGCTCTTTTAACTCTGATACCCTGGTTGTGAGACTTGCGAGGCTGGCAAGATGTAGCTCCGCGAATTCGGACCATTTTTTAGTAAGCACCAATGTAGATTGTTCAAGAGCATGCTCTAGTGTACTCATTGTGACAGAGGCTTCCTCCTCGACATCTTTATCCTTTGATGCCTTTACCTTTTTGCGAGACTGCGGCTTGGTTACCTCGGCTACTTCGGGCGACTTGCGCTTCGCCGGCAGGGTAGGATCTGGTATGGTCTTGACCGACTCCTAATCCTGTTCATCCAGCTCATCCTGTTCACTATCACCATCCTGGTCATTATCATTTATCTGGGAAGCACTTGGGTCTTCGCTATCTTCCAACGGGCTCTGCTGCTGCGCCTGACTAGTACCTACGCCACTATTGATAGCTGGAGGAACCGAAATAGAAGGTTTTTTTCCTAAATCTTTCAGCCATTCAGCCGGCCATTGCTGAACGATCCGCTGGATATCTAGTTCAGTGACTACATATGGTAATTTAAAACATTTCCGTTGAGGGTCTGCACGAGCTTGAAGGAAAACATGATGCATGTCGGCGCTAAAGTGCGCAACCCCCTCGTACTGAGAGAACACCTCATTGGTAAGGCGAGGTGTTCGCAATATCTCATAGTGAAGGCTCATAGCATAGAATACAAACACAGTGTTCATCATCTGTTGAGTTTCCTTTTCTGCGGATACCCAAAGGGAGGCGTACCTTGTTGCCCCCGGTGTGTCGGGGTTTACTTCAACAAACTGAGCTTCAGTGGGTTCCTTCCATCCAACTAACGCAATAAGGATTATAAGCCATGAATAATGAAAAGGTCTACCTTTTTCTTGCGCATCGCGAGCATCCTCCAAAAATTCCTTCGCCAGATAGCTAGCCCAGTTATAAGTATACCCCTCGGCGCAGTTCATAGCAATCTTGATAACCGGGGCAGGAACTTCAGTTGGCCTGCATTTCCGGATAAGTTTGCAGGCTAAGAGTTCAGCTGCAAACCTAATGGGTTGTGCCTGAATCGCGGAAGTATGGTACCCTCGTTTCCCTTTTGTCAGGCCAAACCGCTCCTTCATGGTTTGCGCGAGCTTTGTGTCTTCATGTTTGGACGGAAACTCGGTTCCCGGATCTGGTCCCGCCATAGGTAATCCTGTGATCCTATGGATAAGGGCGGCGTCGATGGGAACTTGTTGGTCCCCTATCCATAGATAGCCGTCATGTACCAAGGCTAGTAACTGCTTGGCCACTACAGTCACATGTATACCGCGTCCGAAATGGGGAATGTTGAAGAGCTTGAGTAGGCCAGCTTTGTCCAAACCTGCAGCCCATGGTTGCACTTCCAGTAGCGTGACCTCATGGTCGGGGTACCTGACACAGTGCAAGTATTCGGCTGGGTCAAACTGTGGGAACTTTCTATAGTCATTGGTGTCATGATCGCTATACTTAAGCCGATCAATCTTCCCTTTCATACTGCCAATCAACTGCACTCCTGATGGTAATGAAGGTGTGGCTAATGTAAACTGCTTCGTCCGCCGGGGTAGCGTGGTGCCTGGGCGAACAGGTGGTAAGTATGGTGGTCGTGGCAGCGGAATATTCTCACTTCCCCTGGCCGTGGCCTGGGCGGAACCAGAGGGCTCCATGGGAGGAGCTGCTGGTATTTGCCCTGTTTGCTGCGGTCGGTCTTGGTTGCGTTTGGTGCGAATTTCAGTTCTAGACTTTTTCCTGGCAGACCGTGTCTGCATTGGCCGTGGTGGGGCTGGGGGAGTGACTTCACAGTGAGCTATGGTAGGCGGCCGAACAGAGCAGGTTATCAGACCCTCTCGCTCGAATTCTCGGACCAAGGCGTCAATCTCACGTTCAGTGGTCATGGATTCACTCACAAGGCTTAAAGGAATGCGGAATGTGATTTTTCCTATTTTAGGGATCTTCTTATACATGCTAGCAATCAATTCGGGGAGGACAGTGCATTGAAGGCACCAAATCGGATAAAAATCTTGTCCTTGTGAGACATAATTGCCAGTACCGGTCTTAGTACAGTCATTTAAAGCACTTAAAATCCCGCCACCGCCAAACTGGTTACCTCCCAACGGTCGAATTTTGGGCCTCGAGTCATTTTCAGTCAGTGGTAGAAGCATGGTCGCAGCCTCGGGGTGATAAGAAACGGTGGCCCAATAGTGTGCTGCGACCCAACCCGGCAATATCCGCGATAGGATGATTAAATTTGAGGTGCGAGCGTCTGGACTCTACCCCTGAAACTTACGTCGCACGTCTTGATCTTGTCTTATAGATGTGGTGCGCGCGACCTCCTGGGAGGTTTTTCGTCGGAGCTGAATTCTTGTAGGGGCGTCCCCCCAGGCTGTGGTAGCGCCTATTGGTATTCCCAGAGGTTGGATGTTCTGAGACTGAGGTACGTGGTCCGGCATCCGCAGAAGAGTGTGTCCAAGATCTGTCATCCTGACCTGGGCAGGCAGTTCTCGAGGCTGTGCTCTGAGGCATCGAAGAGACTGAGTGATCTGTGCGCACCTATGGCCATGTAGCTCGTACATTCGTTGCTACCAATTCTCCAGACCATCGTCTGAATCAGACATGCAGGAGCTATCACATTGCCAATCCATTACACCATCAGTATTAGGTTCGACATAATCTGCATCCGCGGCTGTGATGTTATAGATGTGATCTAAAGTATCCTGCTCCCCTTCATCTCTGAGTGGTTCGGTATATCTCTCTCCTTGGGAGGGATCGAGGGGTATAATAACGCGCAGACCATTTCCTTCGAAGGTCATCTGCCGCCTTTTAAGGTTGACGACTGCAGCATTGGCCATGGCCCACTCAATTCCCAGCAGGGCAGGGTAAGGATTGCTGTCATCAATGATCTCAATTACTTCGAAATCTGCCAGAGTACTGACCCCATCAATGTCGATTGGGACACTAAGAAGTCTCCCCAGCGGTACAATCTTTTGCTGGTTAGCTAGTCGCAGCTATATGGGTGACCAAACCAGGGAAGGCATTCCCATTTGTCGCCACGTCTGCTTAGGGAGGACATTGACATCTGATCCTAGATCAAGGATGACGTCAGTCATATCATATTCCCCTATCTGAACATTCAACCTCATTTCCCATCCCGTTCGTCGGACACGACTAACAGTTTTCTCCGGATCAAGTCCTCTCTGATGGTCTGTGACAGCAAGAACTTTTTGCAGCTCGTTTAGAGCGTTCTGATTGCGCAAGAGTTTCATACAGCTCTGCAAGAAAGAAGATAGTGTACTTACTTTATCTGGCGAGGCCCCCTGTAGCTGCGACGCCTGCTGGTGTTGCTGCGCAGGGATGTCTACGGCGCCATCAATGTTAGCGCGCCGGTCCTCCAGGACTGATGTGGTATCCTTCGCCGAACCAGGGACAGGTCCTTTTTTACAGATCTGTTGGGAGCTCATTGTGGTAGGTTGTCCTGGCGAGTCTTGAGAATGTGTCACAGCTCCACTCCGGGTGACCACATTGAGGGCGGGGCCAGGTTGTTGTTCCACAGAAATCAACTGAATACTTGAGGTAGGACTACGACTATTTTCCTGTATCTTGGAAAGGAGCTGTGGACATTGTTCAATGACGTGATCTACTGCGCGGCAATATCAACATGTCGTAGTGGGGTTTCGACAGTCACGGGCCAAATGACCAGCTTGGTTACAATTGTAACACACAACCTGGCCTCTACCTCTACCAGTCATTCCACCACGGCTGCGACCACCAAAAGCACCTCTGCCGGGGTTGCCACCTCGGTATCCATAACCATCATTATTCTGGTTGTCGTTATGGACTCGGTAAACATCAGAGGTGCGCTCTCGCATAAGGTCATAGCTGCGACATTCTTCTTCATTATGGCCAACAGACTTACAAAACTGGCAGTAGGGATTTTTGGGAACTGGGACATATCTTTGGAGAAGAGGGCAGTGCTCAGGGCGATGCTGGCCAGAGGTGCGGCAAATCTCACAATATATCACACCGGTATTGACTTGGGTGGGCGCGCCAGAGGTAATATAAGTTCTGACCATGGGGCACTGGTCCCTATCATGACCTTCAGTCTGACATTGCGTACACCAGACCTCCTCGCGACTGGTTTTAGCTTTCTTCATGTCACGAAGTTCCAGGGCCATTGCTGCCAATTGGGCTTGGATTTGAGCAAGACCAGAATTGTCTCCAACGGGAGCGGTTTCTAGCTTCATTGCGATTTCCAGGGCCTCTTGCTGGTCAGCAACCTTCTGTTGCATGAGCGACGTTCTGATATGCGGCAGTAGCGCAGCAATAAACCATTCCTTGTGCTGCGTAGGACAAATGGTAAAGCTGACTTGATCTAATAAGATTTTGAATCTCTGGTCGAAGTCCCACACGGATTCTCCGCGCCGTTGTTGAATCTCTTTGAGTTCAGTGATGCTCTGTGATTCTGATTTCGGTTTCTTAAATTCCTTAATGAGGGCGGCTTTGATTTCATCCAAAGTAGGGTTCTTGTTGCTAGAAAATTTCATGAACCAGGTCAAAGCCCGGTCGCGAAAGGAAGTAATAAGCTGTGCAGTTCTCAGATCTAGGTCGGTAATACCTTTCGCGGTCCAGACGGCTTCACACAAAAACCAGAACTGTTCTGGGTCTTCTGATCCCGTACCTTTGAAAATGGGCAGCTTAATATCATCAGCTAGGTGGGCCATGTTGGGTTTGGGAGGTTGAGGGGGAGGGCAGGCCTTTGACGGGGGGGGTTTACAGGGTTAGGTTGACCTCTGGTTGGTATACTTGGACTTGGCTGCCGGGCACACTGCGGCCGAACTTTAGGGGTAACAAAGCGACGCTGAGGTGTAGTAGGAGGGTGTCCTTCGGGGTCGTCTTGTGAAGGGCTGTCAGGGGGAAGGGCGGTGGTCTGTCCTGAAGAGTAGGATTCAAAACTGCGTTTGTACCGTTGCTCACTTTGGGGCAACCCCGTTGGCGCGTCGAAGTTATTTTCTCTTGCAAACATATGTTAGTACTAGCAGTCTGACTCAAATAGTAAGATGCCCTTTTCAACCAATAGTATTTTAATCTTTAAGCTTAAGGAATTTAAAAACTTACCACGGGGCCCTGTAAAGAACTGCCGTTCAGCTTCACTGAAAGAAGTACTTGTATCAATGGTGAACTCTATCACGAAGGCCTCCAACGTTCACGTCGTCCAGAAGTCAACTGCGCGAGAGACCTCGTTATTCACGTTTTTCACAAGGTTGACCCTTGCGGGGGTCCACGCATGAATCCGTCGAGTTTGAAAGTTTGTCCTTCTTTCCGTTAACCTAGACAACCACTGGTGCAACTCTATATGGAAACGACCAAATAAAATTTCATAAGTATCACAAAAAACATACCGTTGTAAAAAGTCACTTGCGCTTCGACTCGGATTCGTATTTTCTTGCTGCGCAAATTGCAGACAGGTCGCAGCGAACCAATCACTGACGTCCTTCACCGAGGGCCTCCAAAACATAGCCCTTGTGGTACAAAGTAAACCCCTCGTGAGCAGTTACTGAGTTCAGCCAGCAACGGAACCAATTTGTTGGGCACATGGGCAGACCCGGGTTAACGCTTTATACGTCGCACCAACAAAAGACCCACTGTGTTGGCCCTTTCGGCAACAACCTGCGCGCAGGTTGTAGTCTCACCAGAAACAGCAATGGGGGGGCCGCAGAATCAAGTTTCTGCATGCAGAGAGGGGTATTACTGTACCTTAGCCTTTCTAAATAATTACTAATCAACTTCTTGTTAACTTATTATTCATTCACATATAACTTCACAGCATAATAAATAAACCAAACTTGCATAACCCACTACCGGGAATTCACAGCGAAGCTTAGTATTAACAGAGATCTTATATTATCAGATATATTCGGTTTAATGCATGAAAATGACAGAAACAGGAACAACACAACAAAACCACAACACCAAATATAACGTGGTTCACCCCCAGTGTAGGGGCTACGTCCACAAACTGCGTTTTATTCCTCTTTCCTAAAAACCACAGTTTATCTGCGCACTCAGCTGCAGATTCCTTCAGCTTTTGACAGCCGCGCACACAGCAGCAGGCTTCTGCGCACACAGCTGCAGATTCCTTCAGCTTTTGACAGCCGCGCACACAGCAGCAGGCTTCTGCGCACACAGCTGCAGACCTTTCTTACTTTCTTACAAAGACCCTCTGCGCACACAGCTGCAGAGGTCGTCCACGTACACAGCTGGGACTTGTCCTTTCCTTGCCAAAAACCGACCTTACTTCACCTTATCTTTCTTACATCAAAAAGCCTAACCTATCCATTTTCCATAAGCGCTTATTTATACTGCGCAGCTTTACAAAAACCATGGTCTTAAATCATGGGCACCCACAAAACCCTAAACACTGGATTTAAACCATGGGCTTATTACAAAAAGAGAGGGTTTTGACTTACCCTGACACCCCTAAGACTATTTTGACCCAAAGCTCCGCTTACAAATTAACCGCGGAGTTACCCCCTATGGAGTATGCGCCCCAACAGTCTGGAGATAAGAAGTCTATTCAGATCATAATTGCAAATGAAGATCGACACAAGACCACTTTTGTAACGGAGTGGGGGTGTTTCCAATATACAGTAATGCACTTTGGACTCAAGAATGCTCCTGCTATATTTTCCAAGATAGTAGTGGTTGCTTTCAAGGATTGTATTCAAAAGTTTCTTGAGGTCTACTTCGATGACTAAACTATATTCGGGATCATTAAGGATCATATTGAGAACCTTCGAATCATGCTAAAATGGTGTCGATAGTATCATATTTCGATGAATCTAAAGAAATGTATTTTTTGTGCCCTGTTTGGAATTATTTTGGGCCATGTGGTTTCTCACGATGGAATCTTGGTCGATCCTGCTAAAATTGTGATCATCGCCGACCTACCACCACCCTCGACCGTGAATCAGCTCAGAACAGCATTGGGGCATATAGGATATGATCGAAAATTTATTAGAGGGTTTGCAAAGGTGACTACCCCTATGGAAAATTTATTAAAGAAGGATATTAAGTTTCAGTTGAGTGAAAACTTGCCAAGAAATCATGGATAGCCTAAAGAATAAGATGGTTACAACTCCCATAATAGTTTTTCTAGACTTGAAAAAGGAGTTTCATGTACATGTCGATGTGTCGTCTGCCGCGCTCATCGTTGTACTTGCACAACCTTGTAAAAGTTCCATTGATCATCTTATTGCTTTCGCTAGCAAAAAATTATCAACATCAAAGAACTATACGACGGTGGAAAGAGAGAGACTAGATATGGTATACACTATTCAAAAATTTCGTCACTATTTGTTGGGTGGACATTTTAAAATGTACACAAATAATTCTGCGTTGAAATACCTAGTCAATAATCCAATGTTGGGTGGGAATGTTTTTCAATGGCTTTTTCTCTTCCAAGGATTCAACTTTGAAATCATTGTTAATCTTGGTTAACTAAATTTCAGACCCGACCATTTGTCTATGCTAGAAAGAGGAGAAGAACTTGTGAGTCTCGATGATAGTCTTCCAGATGGTAAGCTATTTGCAGTCAAGATGTTTGATGATCACTATAGGGATATTATACAATTCTTGAGTACATCATATGCACCCGAAGGATTCAACGTTGGGCAGAAAAAACAATTAGTTGTATGAGCTGCAGATTTTTCAATTGATCGTTGGGAAACTATATAAAATGAGACCAAATGAAATTCTTCATCATTGTGTCTTGGAACATGCACGACCAATGATATTGAATGAAGCACATGCTGGTGTGGCAGGAGTCCATTATACTGGAAAAGCTACATTATGAAAGATATTACAAGCAGGATTGTGGTGGCCTACTTTACAATGGGATGCTAGATAATATCGCCGCAATTGTGATGTCTGTCAGAGAACCAGAAAGTCCATCGCGACGAGATGAAATGTTGTTAGTACCTAATATAAAGTTATAGGAATTTTACAACTGGGATGTTTATTTTGTGGGTATAATCAATCAACTAAGAAAAAGAACAAGTGCATGATACATTATTACTGCAATAGATAACTTTACTATATGGGTTGAAGAAACGCTAGTAAACGATTGTACAACTGCAACTACTACAAAAGTTTTGTTCAACAATGTTGTAACTAGATTTGGATGCCCAAATATTTTGATAAGTGATCAAGGTACACACTTTTTCAATCAGTTGATTGACAAACTAACTCAAGAATTCCAAATCCAACATAAGAAGTCGACATTATATCACCCACAAGCTAATGGTGTTGTTGAAGCATTAAACAATATCTTAGAAAACACAATGACAAAGATTTGAAAAGTTCAAAGAGATGATTGGGACGAGAAAATTTATGTGGTACTATGGGCTTATCGCATGAACTATAAGAAGTTAATAGGTAAAACTAAATTTTGACTAGATTATGGACAAGAGGTTGTATTGTCGATGGAATACAGTATACCAAGTATAGGGATAGATTCCATAATGGAGATGACAGATGTTGGTGCTATTGAATAAATATTATTGTAGCTTTTCCAGTTGGAGGAAGAATGCTTTGTCATAGGATATCATGAGAATGTTGAGAAGCAACGAAAAAAAACATGGCAAAACCAACACATTAAGAACAAGTAGTTTCACATTGGAGATCTTGTTCTTTTGTACGACAGTAAGTTTTTAAAGCATCTGGGAAAGCTGAAAACACATTGAATGGGAAAATATGTGGTGATTCATATCTCTCAAGGAGGTGCAATACAATTACGGAGATTGGATGGAACACCTTTCAAGGGATTGGTGAATAGAAGTCGGCTAAATTCGGTTATATACATTATATGTATTATCTATTTTCAGCCTTATTTCCTTTCAGCCTTATTTTCTTAGTCGCCCATCACTAATAAAACAATGGTTTGTGGGTTTTTTGGTGTGGTGGACACCCATGGTATACAACTTGACACATGTTTAAATAACAATCAAAATGTACATCGATTGTGAAGAGCTGCAGAGATGACATGGAGGTGAAGATTATGTACCGCGTTTGTAATGATAAATCCGACAAAGTGTTCCAACCTGAAAGTGACTGTGCTCCACTTTTCACTAAATATATACTTTGTAATCCATGTTTACACCAATATTTTTGATGTCAATTTTGTAAAATAAAATTAATTATAATGTATTTTTTAAGTGAAGTTTGCAGGCATTCACTTTCTGTAGGAACTCAAAAATAAAACAATGAGGTGTCATTACTATTATCATAATTTTTTTAATGTTAAAACACATTATTAATATTATAATCTTTTAAAAGTTAAAAAACGCTAATCATTAGTATTATCATTAGAGCATTTTTATTGAATTTATTAAAATAATTAATATGAGAAAATAAATTTTAAAAAATAGAAAATTACATGAAGAAAACTAAAATTTATTATGAATAAGAAAAAGTTGTGTTGCAGGATATTCACTAAAAAAAAATTTTCCAAGCCAAAAATGAGAACACATGGAGCATTGATAGTAAGCCCGAAAAGAATAGGGAAGCATTAACCAATAAGCCCACGAGCCAACATTCTTAAAGAATCCATTGAACTCATGGATTCTTAGAAAAAGGCACTAGAATTTACCACTATGCACACCAAAATGTTGGTAATTACATCGGAATACCAAAATGTAGTAATTGCATCCAAATCTTGATCATTCTAAAAAAATTGACTTTTTAATGGAGCAACATGATCTGTTGATTCCTATAGAGATTCTAATTCCATGTCCATTTTTTGAAATATTTTACAAAGAATTTATCTTTTGTAGTATATGAAGCATGTCTAGTGTTTATTCTAAATTCTTTGTATAGTGACATGACATTTCTCTGCATCAAAGATTTGGTTTTGCAAGTCTTCTAAGCCATTGGATGGACCAAAAATATGTTTAGACTATCCTATTGCAATTGTAGCTATTAAAGAGGCTAGATGTGTTGAGTCAGTGACTACAACTTGACAACTTTGGGTAGAAAGTAACCTTGGGTGTAAATTGTTCACTAGAAGATGAGTAAAAAAAGGACGAAGTTTTAAATGAGTAATTGTGGCCATTGAGGCAATAATGAGAGGATTCACTTCCCATTCCTAATGTTATTATTGCATTTAGTGTAAAGTGTCCAGAGAATAGAGGCAATGATAATTTGTGTGCAACTTGTTAATTTTTATTGAATGTGCATATTGTGAAAATTTCAAAGTATTTAATATTTTTTATTATTCGTATTGTCAAATTTAGTGTAAAGAAATCAAATGAAGAAACAATCCATAAAACGACAGAACTTAAATCATTGTGTGTAGAAGCTTTGTCTTACCACTAGATGGTCACTAGTTTATTTTTGTCTATAGTCTGTTATATGTTGGTGGGTCTTGTGAAGCCAAGACCATCACTTACAGGCTATCCTTGTATGTTTATGTGTTTTAGTACAGGTCAAGTTGTATGATTGGCTTTTGACTTCTTTTCTAACATTTGAGTTGGCAACCTCGAATACATTGGCAGAGTGAAGTGTGTCAATACAGTTAATCATTACAAGTGTGTCAATGATGGTTACAGGAAATTGTATCTGAACTGGATCAAAGCGGTAAGATCTAATTTGATGGTTGAAAAAGAGTGTAGTTCATGAGATTTTAGAGTGGATCACGATTCAAGTGACGACTAGACCATACATAGATTAGAGTTGAAAAATTATGTGTGCTTTTGATTTGTAATGTAAACATTAAGGGGGGGTGTTAGAGTTAATGTTTATCATGTGCTAGATAAAGGATGTAATAAATAAGGTGCTCACTACACTATGGAGAAGTGTCTAGAATAAACACTTTATAGTCATGTTGATTGTGTTTCTAGATCAATGTCGAGAGTTATTAACCAATTTATAAATATGTGTGCTTGGATTGAAATGAAAAACAATTAAGTTTATGTGTGTAATATGGTTTACCAATAAATATAACATTGTAATCCCCCACGCTCCTCAACTTTCTTTTGAACTCGCTCTCTTCAATGTATTCATATGGTTGTTGGTGGGGCATGAGAAACTAAAATTTTGATTAGATTCATAGGTGTTTTGAAAGATTTAAAGTATTAATTTAATTTCATATAAATCCCTATATATCTATGTGGATTCTAGAATTTGAATTGCTTTTAAGGATATACTAACACTTTGGTTCTATTCCAGTTAAAATCTATAGATTTTGTTTTTAGACT